>JANCOA010000033.1:6594836-6606337 GCA_024363135.1 Leptodoras oyakawai
TGTATCAAGAGCCACGGTATCCAGGGTAATGTCAGCATACCAGGAAACGTTTTCCACCACCAGCATCACATAGTGATCTGGCCTCTATCTTGCAAGAAGAATGGCTTAAAATCCCTCTGACCACTGTGCAGGACTTCCCAAGGCGAACTGATGCTGTATTGGCCGCAAAAAGAGGCCCTACACCATGTGTATACAGTATCTATAGAACCCTTGTAAATACAGTATATATTTATGCTATAGAGAGTGCTGGTGAAGAAATACCATGTCCCTTGACAAACTGACTTCCTGTTGTTGCTTCCTGTATTAACTAATAGAAAGACACACAGGGGACATTATTGTCTGTATGAGCTAATTACTGTACTGGCAGTATTCGTCAATCTATGAATACACTCTAGAATAAATAATGCTTACTAGACCTAATATAGTATAAGCTATGTAGAAAGCAATTTTTGTGGTAGTTGAGTTAGCTGAGATTCTGACATCTTCGCTTGACTTAGAGATAGCCGAATAATAATAATTATCATACGAATAAGTTGCTCATTACTCAGTTCCTTTGTACACAGCTGCGGTTTTTACTATACACTATACAGTTAATGAGGGAAATGATTTAGAATCGTATTATTCAGTGTCAGCCAAATGAAAATAGGTTCCCTTTTGTATCTGGTTCCTCTCAACACCTCTTCCTCCTATTGTATCAGGGAGTTTCTCTTTGCCACTGGTGCCTCTGGCTTATAGTAAAAATCAATCAATTTAAAATTTATATCTAGAAATATTTCTGTAGAGCTGCTTAGTGGTAGAGCTGCTCTAATAATGTCCTTGTTAAAAGAGCTATACAAATAATATTGTGTTGAATTTATTATTGTAAATATGAGTAGACAGTGACAGTATACAAGGACTACTGGCAATATTCATCATAGCTCAATTAAATGTCTCCAAGTATATAGAACATATATAGTATATAGTCACTTCCATCTTGCCATAAAAGGGCTACATCTAAAACTCAGATAGTCAGTACCTAGCAAGTAGTACTGTCATTAGTATACTAGTAATGAGTAACTTCTCCTTTAAGTCACTTTGTGCTTTGTTGTGCTTTGTCACTCCTTTGGTGTGATATTGTTAGGGTCACCTTCTTTTACATTGCGCTGGTTTTTGGGCTTTCACCCCTTTCTCACTTTCTCTGTGTATACACATACATTTAGAAGTAGATTTTAATTTTATTATTGGTCTATTACAACTACTTAAATAAAGTTTTTTTGGTTAATGACAGCTTTCCTTAGTACTGCTAGGTACAGTTAACAATGCAACGAATGATCTCACATACATACAATGTTCGTTTTTTTTTTATTGCCTCAGCGTTGCCCAGGCATCTGAAAATATAAATATGTTTCCTGGCTTATTAAGGAGGGTGTGTCTTTTGGAAACCACAAGAATGACTACACTCATTTCAGAAATAAGAACAGTACATTACATTGCAAGCCAGCAGGACATGGCAGTGATGTATTACATGGACTGATTTTTATTTTTGTCTATTTTGAATTGACTTGGCCTTTGAAATTGAACTAAATTGGCATTTTACATGCTCTGACTCTCAAATAATGCAGGTATGATAAAAAATATTGATATCTACACCATACATCTACATAGCAAGATACAGTGATACAAAGCCAGCTGTTTATACCAACTGTATTTTTATTCTAATTGCCAGTAAATAATACGAATTATAAGAAGAAGAAGACGAAGACAAAGGAGAAGAAGATGAAGAAGACGGAGAAGAAGTTTTAATTAATAATTTATTACAATTCAACATTTAAAGGGATATAATTACTTATTATTTAAAGAGAGTTACAAAATAGCATTAATATCACATCAGCTCATCTGGCATCTAAGATCTCCAAAGTGCTTGGGTCCTGCTGAAGAACCTGTTCAGCTAACACATAGCTGGCGTGATTCAGCTTATAATGCACACACAGTAAAATAGAAACTGATAGCTTTCAGAATGTGACGTACATTGTACTTGAACACATCTACAAGCAATCTTCTAAATGAAACAGGCATCAGTGATCTCTCACAAAATAAATAAATAAAATGGATCCTGCAATATTTAGCAAAAGACACTGAATAAAGTCTTAACCATCTTTGAATACTGCATGTGCTTCTGTCCCGTTTGAACAGAAGAGTGTTGATGAAACAGATGGACAATTCTGTGAAGGATGCCACTCAGTCTTTGCATTGAACTCATTATCTGTTCCATTTTAGCGTGTGATATGAGAGGTGAAGACATCATTTCACTTCATCTTTTCTCAACTGACCTTCCAAATTGCCTTCATCCTCATCGTGTTCAGGCCATGTTAGGGAAGCCAGGTTATGTGTAAATGAATGTTATGACACCGACTCTAGATGTAATGCTTTTTGTTTGGTTTCCCCTTTGCTGAGAATTGTTAGTGTTTCCATGAAATCTGCTTAGGAAAAAAAACAAAACCTTTCAACCATCAGCCAGATCACAATTCAGCCAAAGTGTCTAGTGCAGCACCAGAGAAATAGCTTATAGTTACAGCTTACAGGTGAATAAATCAGTGGGTAGCACATTATGTTCAAACATGACCTACATACCATACATACTACATACATGGGGCAATGGTTAAGGTGTTGGGTTACTGAATAGAAGGTTGGGGGTTCAAGCCACAACACAACCAAGCTGCCACTGTTGGGCCCTTGAGCAAGGCCCTTAACCCTCAACTGCTCAGTTGTATAAATGAGATAAATGTAAGTCATTCTGGATAAGGGTGTCTGCCAAATGCCATAAATGTAAATGTAAATATCAAATTAAAACCTGTTTCGGGGCAGTAAAGGAGTAGGTTTTTTTTTGTCAAATTTTCCACTGGGCTTTAAATAAAATACTTCAAGAAATCTGCTTGTGCCCTGGAATACTGATTTGTTGAGTAGCCATAATGTCTCAAATCATCAGCAGTGACAGGATTTCTCCTGGGTCAATTTTAGGACTTGACTTATGTATCTATTTAAAGCTTTTGATTTTAAATGATACTGACATGACTTTTTGTTTGACCCAAATCTAAACCTACTGATTGGAGACTTAACTGAAACTCTCTTGTTCTGAAGAGTTCAGAAGTACAGAAGACACATCCAAATTAAACATCTAGTAAAAGAACCAGCATACAATAAATGTTCCTCATTCGAGGGCGTGCCAGTATATCTAGACCTGCTAGTAAACAATTATAATCTTAGTTTCAGGTTGTCTAACAGGCTCCTGACTTATCCGCCCACCTGAACCGTAGCTACAGAGAGGACGCTTTTCAGATGTATCATGTTAGTCTGTTTTGTCAAACAAATGAGGAAACAACTCGTGTGCCTGCGCTTGTTCAAATTTCTGTTTCGTGGCTGTTGTATGGTATCTTAACAAGATCATACAGGTAGGATTTGGTCCTCATATTTCAAGATTTGTTCAAACTAGGCTTAGATTTTAGACATGACATTGTTTGGGAGCTTGTGGTTGATATTGTGCTGATGTTTGTCCAGTCTTAAAGACAGGGCTGTAGCGAAGCAGACACTGAGGTGGTGCAAGAGGAGGAAATGATTTTATTTACAGTCACTGGCATGGTGAAGGAATCTTTGTGTTGTTCATTTGTGAAAGAGAGTTAAAATGCATTTAACCCAATCAGCAATTTAGCAATGCTCTTATTTATGTGCACTCATTTAGAAACCTTCTCAAGGTTTTATATGGAAATATTCCTTGACTATGCTGAAAGCTATAAATAATCTAGTTTCTGTCTCTTATTAGTGTGATTGCAGTAGGCAATCTATCACACTATTGTTCTTCTTAAGTAATATTATTATTTTTATTATACCGGGTATTATACCGAGTTTGTATATAGACTATGACCACTCTGATCTGTATTGACACTCCCAGCTACTGAATGGTCTCACACACACACACACACACACACACACACACACACTCCTGGGTTTGATCAAAAGTATTGACACCTCAAACTACACACTCACACACACAATCCTGTGTTTGATCTAAAGTATTGGCATCCCCAAAATACACACACAGACATCACTGCTTTTCTTCAGGAAATGCACCTCTCTAGTTGTTATCCGTCAGGAGTATTCGGGATAGTTTTTTCTGGATTTCAACTGCCGCAATTTTCAAAATATCGACACCATTCCAGCTCTAAAACGTTCGACACAGTTGGGATCGGTGTGCTTGTATAAGGCTAAAGGATCCGTACACTTGTTTACCCTCCACACTCATTTTTATCGCCCTTTTTCCCCATCCACTTCCATTGATTTTCATTTCAGTTTCTATTTTTTTGTCAGCAGTACTGCTGCTTGAATAACACATTGCATATACAGTATAACCAGTCCCAGCTACTATATGCTTACACACACAATCCTGTGTTTGATAAAAAAAAGTATTGGCACCCCGAAACTACAGACTTATACAGACACACAAACTAATGCGAATGGTGCTGATGCTAAAGTCACTGCTTCACTGCAATCACACTCGCATTTTCTTCAGGAAATGCACCTCTCTAGTTGATATTGTTGCCATACATGTGTGTGCTCATTCCATGGTTGTGCATGTCAGTTTTTCTATGACTTCAAACATCATCTAACATTCTGTTGACAATTACATGATACTATTATTCAAGTATTAGGTTTCAGCAAGTTCCACAACTTTTTTTTTTCCATGGAAAATTGCTGCATAACGATAACGTCTCACGACGCACTAATAAGCACTAGACGCACCGTTGTGAATACCAAACCTAGACCTGTTGTCGAGCACAAACAAAGGCAAAGACAAGGAGAAACAGATCCTGCTTGCATCGCTCCTTTCTACTAAAGCACTGTGCACCCTGCCTCAGCCTCTGGGAAATCATCAGGTGAATCACCACGAAGAGACAGAAACTGAAAACTTTCAGAGCCTGACATGCATTTAGCTTTGAAGGAAGTTTTAATTGAAGCAGGCATCAGTGATATATGTCATGAAATAAAGAAATAAATCAAATAAATACTGCAATATTTAGCAGAAGACAGAGAGGGAAAACCTGTAACCATCTTTGTCATCTTTAAGCACAGCACGTACTTCTGTCCAAGTTGGTTGGAGGTTATTTGAGAAATAAGGTTAGGATTCAAAAGTAGATTTAGAAAGTCAATATAATCAAAACATGGCTTAGCACTATCTTACGTTGTATTTCCATGCTCATTTTGGTGGTTTTTTCTTTTTAGATTATTTTCATTAATAAAATGAGATCAAACAAAAGAGGAATATTCCTGTAAAGGATTTCACTGAGAATGTGGGATTTTTAACTGATTATTTGTTAAAATAGAAAAATCTGAGAAGTGCAGACATCATTACTTAATTGACTTTGTAAACATGAATGTAATGGCATTCATTATCCTAATGCTCCATTAATCAGTAGACCAAGGGGAAGTCTGCACCTAAACATGGCATGACATCAACCATGTCATTTTTCTATTAGTTTTCTCTATGGAATTTTATCTATGCAGAAATTCTACAAAAAATAACAATCAAATAATAACTACAGCATGTTCTCGGAACGGCTGTATGTATAGCCTTGCATAGTAAGTGATGAAGATGATTTATCTCCTCTCATGATCTCTGTACAGGAGCTGTCTCCTGGCCTCTGTGGTGAGTAAGCTGCCAGCCTCCAGCTGAAGACATGAACTGGACATCTCTGCAAGACCTGCTCAGCGGCGTGAGCAAATACTCCACCGCTTTTGGTCGTGTCTGGCTCTCTGTGGTCTTTATTTTCCGTTTGCTGGTGTTCGTGGTGGCCGCACAGCCAGCTTGGGGAGATGAATCGAAAGACTTTGTGTGCAACACAGCTCAGCCAGGTTGCTCCAACGTGTGCTACGACCACACTTTCCCCATCTCTCATATTCGCTTATGGGCACTTCAGCTCATCTTAATAACCTGCCCGTCTCTCATGGTGGTGGGCCATGTCAAGTTCCGTGAAAAGAAGAATGAAAACAGTGAGACCAATCAGGAAGGCAAACGGTATGCCAACCCAGGAAAGAAGCGTGGTGGCCTCTGGTGGACCTACCTGCTTAGCCTGATTGTTAAAGCAGGCATTGATGCTGGCTTCCTCTACCTCCTGTACTATATCTATAAAGGATTTGACTTGCCCTCTTTGATCAAATGTAGTCTCGATCCTTGCCCTAACGTGGTTGACTGCTACCTGTCCCGTCCTACAGAAAAGAAGATTTTCACTATTTTCATGGTCACCTCCTCTTTCTTGTGTATCCTCATGTGTATCATTGAGATGATCTACCTGGTGTGTAAGCGCTGCACCAAGGTGCTTCATGCTCACTTAGATCAAGAGCGCATGAAATACGCTAAGCCGCATGAACTCAGGGTTCTACACTCATCAAGGTGTAAGTGTCGAGTGGATCCTACTCTATCCTCCACTCACAGCCTGAGCAAGCAGAAAAAAGATATGACTGCTAGTGAAATCAGTTAGCATCACTGCCCTGTCTGGACACATCCTTCACACATGACAGACAGTGATATCAAGAGCTGTGGTTATACAGTTGACTTGATTTAAACATATTAAAGGTGTTGCATGCTATACAATCAAATGAACTGCAAAATAATCCTGTCCAATAATCAAAGAAGGTGTCGTTATATTGGAAAGATTATTGGAAAACATTATAGTTTTGTCTGTTGATACTGGGATTAAAAGACCCATGGATCATTCAGGCCATGGTTTTATCAAATACTGTGTTGACACATCTTCTGTTCCCATGCATGTAAATGTAAAGAAAAAGTCTTATAAATGTAATGTTTGGTATTCATGAGCTTACATATAGGTTTCAGTAGAATGGTTTGGTTTGTTACTGAAGTGGAATACTGCCCCCTGGTGGAAAAGCATAAATATTACAGGAAACGTCTCACACCCCAGGGTTTCCATGTATTCGTTTAATTCCTAAATGTATACGCCACGTTCAACCACTGCTCAGTCGAGCAAAGTGTCCAGGTAAAATTAAATAAATAACCAAACAAACAAATAAATATATAAGTAAATAGGTGTAGTAAGAGATTCAAATTTCATGGTGGAAGGTGACACTTGTTTTACATTTAATACTAGCTTTTAACAAAGATGTTGCCAATTTATTAACCTATTTCTGTGTTTAAAAAAAAAACAGAAGAAAATGGTAGAAAAGCCAGGAAACTGTCCAGATATGATGAACAAAGGCAACATCTTTAACAGAGAGAAATACTTTCAATTAAATGCTTGCTCAGTGCCAGACACAGTCATCTGTTACCAATAGTAATATATGAGAAGTCTTATGAGAATGATCTAATGGTCTTATAGCCATTTGTTGCAGCCAAGAAACTTTTTTATATGTACCTTTTCAGAATGGGAAAGAAGTATAAAGATATGCAAAAGATATTAAATAATCTGCAAAGTGGTATAAAGTGTTATAGAGCCAAGTCCAACTTTGGGATTTTCAGTTTACATTAGAAAGCCTTTTAGATAACCCAGATGCCTGACTAAAGATGTATCTCAAACACTTGTAAATGTAATTTTTCTGTTCATCAAGGCATACCTTTGAGTGCTTCTCAACTGATATGAACGATTTGTCTGTTTGTGAAAGACTGAAGATGACTGAAGCAAAAATGAAAGCATAATATATGTTATATGGCTAAAAGTATGCGGACTAAAAGTATGTGGACACCTAAGCACCACACTCTGTATGAACATCCCATTCCAGATTTAGTCCCCCCTTTGTTGTTATCCTTCCCCAACATGCTGCTCTCGTACTGCAATAAGGTCTGACACTGTTTCAAACAAAGTCAAAGACTATTAAATTAGATATTTAGCAGCTAACACTGAAATGTTTGAATGTGTCTCTGTATTTTTTTCCTTGTTAGATATTACAGATATAAAGATATTAAAATATATTAAAGATATTATATTAAAGAGAGTAATAATGAGTAATAATAATAAGGCCTCAGTGGCATAAGTACTAAATAGACTCCAATCAATCAATCAATCAATCAATCAATCTAAGCACTTAGGTTAGCAATACAGGTATGCAAGACAAAGGAAGTCCAGTAAAAATGCACATACAGAGATAACAGAGATAACAGATATATAGAAAAGAAGTGAAACAAATAAATTAAATAAACAAACAAATCGTAACCTGTTGTCACTTATTACTGTTAATATCACAGTTGAGGTCATGCTGTTATACTGAATATCAGCATGGCTGTGATTATCTCATGTGATATTGCTTAATTATGGTACTGGTGCCCTTTGGAAACAGATTCCTGTACCTCATCTTCACTTTTAGAAATTGTCACCACTAACTTACCTCTCTGTCTTGAAATCTACATCTTTCCCTTCTGTTAAATCTAACCTAAAAATATGGTCTCTATTTCAAATACATACTGGCTTCATCACATTTTCACACGCGGGTGCCATTTCATAATTATATGTTCATTCCTGACAACCTGGATCAAATCTTTCTTGGTATTAAAAAAGCATCACCATTTCTGTGCATGTTGTGTTTCCTTTACTGATCTCTGAGTCAAGTTCAAATCACCACCTTCTTCCTTCTATCGATAGCTTTAAATTACAGCGTTATTTATAATCAGCATTCTGACATTTCAATGATCTTTTTCCCAGTCAGATCAATTTGGGATGATATTCTCAATCTATCTGTGCAGGCATAAAGCTTGGGGTGGAAAGTTAGGCACAGTAATACCTGATATGAGCCTTATTCAGTTTATGGTCCTTTATTGGGTCCATTATTGCAACACAAACTCGCAAAAGATTAACTATGGGCCCATAGCTATTTAGCTGAAGCAGAACTCACGCATATGTTTTTTTCTTGCCCATCACTATCAAGCTTTTTGTTTCACAAGTACGAACTAATTGAAGATGATGCCAAAATTGACTTGGCTATTACCATGGTCCTTATATCTGATATACAAATTCCAAACAGACTTAGAAAGGCCATGAATTTCGCTTCCTTTTTCAAACTGCTTACGTGGAAATTGTTCCAAGACTTTAGTGCATTTGTGACCTTTTATTCTGTCTTAAACTGCAAGGCATCTTTTGAAAAAGATTAACTTTAATTACTTTTTTTAATACTGATGTCTTCTAGCGCTTAGCACACACACCGTGTCACTGTGTGAATATGGTTCATAGCTCAGTTACACAAATGATGGTCTGATACTTAGACCCTAATGCCAGATGGCATAATGTTATAATCTCATCTTATCTTTGTTCTTCTTTATTCTAACTGTAGGTTTCATTCCACTGTAGGTAAAACAATGCTGCTCCACTTCCTGTTTCTAACTTCCATAGACAGGGTATTGCAGGAATGTATGTCAGTTAAAATGTTGGAACAGAAAATAAGACTAGCATGACTCAGTGCTGTGTTATATTAAATCAGAAAGTAAACGTTTTGGTAGTAATATTGTTTTCAAGATGATTTTCACTTTTGTTTCACTTGCGAGAAAACGGGTGGATATTCCTGTAAACCATTCCACTTACTCTAAACGTTGGTGCAAGTATAAACCAAATGGGAAGGTTATAAAAGGATAGAGCAAACAGGAGGTAAAATGTCAGGATGGAAAACTCAAAGCAATGTGCCTTTAGAATAGAAAATGCACAACAAAGTACATAGAAATAAATAGATGGAAACAGGAGTCAATGTTTGTGGCAGAGCTGCAAGAAACTATCTGAAGGAAAAGGGATTTTTGTATAGAAAAGCCTAATGAAAACCAGCACAGAAGAATACAGTTTACACTGGGCTAAAGAGAAGCAATCAGAGAGTGTGGATGACTGAATAAAAATGATATTCAGTGATGGATCGGGAATCTGGATTGGAGATGATGCTGGAATTTTTGACTGGTGCCTTTCTAATGAAACATATAAAGGGGACTGCCTGAAGGAAACAATTTACTTTCCTCACTAGTTTAAGAAATGAACGAGTCAGATAAAGAACCTGTGGAAATGGCAACCATTACCTCAACAGTCAAAGGACAGGTGTATATTGAAATTTTGGACACTTTTAATTGCTTTTCAGGATGACCCATCTAATTCAAATCCAATACAGTCCGAGATACTGTACTGTTTTTGATATTGTCTTCATTTTGTAGTTGTATCCTGCAGAAAAAGGCCACTGCTATCAGGGCAGTTGGTGGTGAAGGGGTGTACTTAGTCTGAAACAATGTTTAGATAGGTAGGTCAAATTAACATCCACATGAAGGCCAGGACCCAAGATAATCCAGTCAGTGATACAAAATGTTGCCCAGTTAATGGTTCACTAGCAAAGCTACACCTGCACAATCTGTTCACAATTGGTACAACTTTACATATTACTTAATATCACTTGAATATTCTGTCTGACATCAACTGTCACCCTAGTTTCAGGTTGTCTATGAGGCTGTTTAAATATCCACCCATCTGTATTGTAGTTCTTACTGTACTGTAGGGAGGTAATACTTTCAGGTAACTATATGTATCATTATAGTCTGGGTCATCAACAAAAAAAGGAGAAACACATACAGATACGGTATGTGTACAGATACATTGTGTACGGATACAGTGTGTACGGATACATTGGTTTCTATGGTTTAATATTTGTAAAATGTTCCAATAATATAGGTGTTTTGTTTTAGACATGACAGTGTTCGTCTAAGTTTAGTCAGTGTTTGTGCAACTATTGTGCAAATGTTCGTGTAGACATAAAGGAAGGGCTGTATCAAAAGCGAAACTGGAAATAATTGTTACTATTATTTTCTATTTCTGTAAGATTAACATTTACTGTGCAACAAAAGAGATATATACTGTCAATGAGAAAGAATTCTTGGACTATTGTCCAGTATTTTTGTATTGAAACCTGCTGCATAACCATAATGTGTCTCATTGCACTATTATGCACTCATCTAGACACAGACTCACTCTTGTGTTTACCAAACTTAGACCTATTGTCAAGCATAAACAAGGTTTATGTTTATGTTTATGTTTTAAGGTTATGTACAAATCCTGCTTGCATACATGCTTTCTGGTAAACTAGTACACACCTTGCCTCAGGCTCTCAGATATCTTCAGGCGATACAAAGCAGACATGGCAAAACAGAAAATGAGATCTTTTCCAACCTGACATGTGGTTGGCTTTGAATGGAAATTTTAATTGGAATAAATTAGTAAAATAATCAATAATATGCAAAAAAGCAGTAAGGTAAAACTTGTAACCATATCTAGGCACTACATGTGGTTTTATCTGATTTGAACAACATTTAGTTGGTGTTTAGTTTAGAAATGTATGGCAGAACAAAAGTTTGAATATTAAATTTAATACACACATTAACGGGCGGCACGGTGGCGCAGTGGATAGCGCTGTCGCCTCACAGCAAGAAGGACCCGGGTTCGATCCCTGGGTGGAGCGACCTGGGAAATTTCTGTGTGGAGTTTGCATGTTCTCCCCGTGTTCGC
>JANCOA010000033.1:6615120-6627459 GCA_024363135.1 Leptodoras oyakawai
GTTCCAGGTGACTACCTCATAAAGCTGACTGAGAAAACGCCAAGATGTGCAAAGCTGTCAACTAAGCAAGAGGTGCCCACTTTGAAGAATCTAAAATATAAAACATATTCTGGTTTGTTTAATTTGTAATAATAATAAAAAAATTCCATATGTATTTCTTCAGAGTTTGGATGACTTCAGTATTAATCTACAATGCAGAACATTTTTAAATAATGAAAAACCACAGAATTTGAGGTGTGTCCAAACGTTTGACTGGTACTGTATATAAATTCATGGTATCCTGTTATGTTTATTCTTATCATAAATTATATTCATAAAATGCTACTGGTTTACTGGTCAACAGTAATAATATTTGGTTTGGTTTTTGGATTATTTTTTTTTGTTTTTTTTTGTTTGTTTTAAAACTAATCATGTCTCTTTTTTCCCCACATCCAGCAACATTACATTACAACAGTACTGTGTGGTTCTGTTATAGCTAGTTCAAATATAAAAGCACAATGTTAGGAATAAATATATCAAGGATACGATTAATTATTTATTTATTTACATAATTTTTTTTCCGGTTAAAACTTTGGTATGAGAGTTCATTTAAAAAAGGCAACGGTAATGCGCAAAGCTCAAAATAGAGATGAATCTCTAAACATCCTGATTATGCTTTAAAAAACAACATTCAGTGGTTTCCACTCCCTCCATGGCTGCCTCCAGTTTAGAGTCAGTTGTACGACATAGTCATTGAGGTCTGAGCACAGTTTATTCTTTTTTTTCTTCTATTACTACATATAAACTAATTCCTCTATTGGAAAGCTAGTGTTCTTAACACCAAGGCTGTATGACGAATACCGGTATAAAAAGACTTCTATGTATTTTTAACATAATATTTGATATGATAAATGCTACTGGTAAATAACTAGTTTCAGGAAAGTTATATTTGAGCATAATTTGAGCATCACTTTTATTTCTTACGTAATTGTATATAATAAGGTTTGGATGTATCAGGGTGTCTTAGAACGGTCCTAGCATTAAATCTTATTCAAATTTCTTTAGCATTCGTCTTAACGTACAATGATTTTGATGAGTGAGTGAGTGAGAGTGAGTGTGTGTGAGAGAGAGACAGGCAGAGTAAATACAGGTAATAGGACACAGTGTGAGTCTTTGGCACTAAAGTATGATTGTCCCAGCAGGCACATGGCTCCATTGTTCTTGAGAAATGGGAAGAGGGAGCGACGCCACCAGCCTTCTTGACCTCTTTAACCAGGATGTGTACAGACCCTCTGCACAATGCCGGCATGATTATTTTATTCCAAGATTTCCCATCAGCCACAAACAAAAAAAAACAACAACAATCGAGCAGCGTTCAAAGTCCTTCCCTTTCCCATGGGTCAGACAGTTCAGTTCCCACAACCTTCTGTACTGTCTTTCTTTGAACTACATGTTTAGAGCAATGACTTCCATTTCTCTTCCCTAGGGTTTCATCAATGTCTTTCTGACCCTGTAAGGTTTGACCCAAGCAATGATTTCCTTTAGGAAAAAAGATATTTACATATTTTTCATATTTACAGAATTAATCAGATCAAGAACATAATGTTTTTGGCACTTTAAGAACAGTTCTTGTGGTTTTTGAAGCACAACTGTGATTGTATATCATCCTTGCAGTATTTATCTTTATTAGCCAATGTGAACAGTTTTATTCACAAATGTGAAAGAATCTAGATCTCTGTCACTGAAATGCTTACAAAATACTGAAGGTGTCATTTAAAAAGATGTGCAGGCATTCTGATATTATAAAACTATTATAAAACTCTAAATCTCTCTCTCTTTTTCTGTCTCTTTCTCACTCTTTCTCACGCTTGCACTCATTGTATAAGCTGCTTATCCTACAACTGGGTCACAGGAGGTACTGAAGCCTATGCCAGCACACATTGGGCAGAATGAACAGGTTACCAGTCCAACACAGGGCAGACACCCACAACCAGGGGTATCTCCATTTCATGTCTAGTTCGTAAATGAAACCCTCACAGACACAGTGAAAACACGCAAATACCAGTGTTGTATTTTTACAACATTCAAAATACTGCCCACAAATTAAATGAACAGAATGTATTCAGGGCCCGAGCTGCACCGTATATTCAAGACCATATTGTTTCCATAAGGATTATTCATTTATTTGTTTTCCTCTTTTTTTCTTAAAGACTTGCCCATTTTTAGGAGGTTCCCATGGGCAAAAGCACATGAAATTTGATACACGCATCCATCAGTTCCTCGGATTTATAGGCTTGGCCCATAGGTGTGACCAAGGACCTCATTGCACCCCTATAAGTCACTGGTATGACATTGAGTCTTGTGCCTGGAATATAGTTTTAGTATTTTCCTATATATGGCTCCTGTATACACCAAATTTGGTTATTTAATTTGAAAATGCATTATATTATCCACGCTCAACAGGAAGTGATGTATTTTGCTTTTAGTTCGTGTTATGTTGAAGGGATTTTTGATATCTTATGGCTACTGAATCTGGAAACATGTCATAAATTCGTCATGCATAACTTAATACAGCTCAGACTTCACAGGTTTTACTACAGAGTATAGAGTTATATACTATGACTATAATGGTTATGATGATGACCACAGGCCCAGAGTGACGCTGTGTCATAGTGGCATAATCTGGCAGTAGCTTTTTTTCATCAATTCTGCCTGTACTGCTCCTTGACAGCTCCTTTGATTTATAACAATTTTGGTATACACAAGTGATTTAATTTGATATTGTAAAGTGATTGCTGATACGTTGAACAGTGTGGCCATGGGAAAAGGATGACAATAGTCACGTGAGAGAATTTTTTAATGGAAACAAGAAGTCTAAGGAGAGACAAGATATTTAACCAATGAAATGGCTAGTGTTGTAGCTTGGGGGTCGGTCTAGAGGTGCCTTGGGAATCCATTCACATGCCGAAGCAGGTCAACCATGTTTGCTTGGGTGTTTAGAGCTGTTTAGAAATAGCACTGTTGATAATTTAGGGATGATGGGATGCCAAATAAAATAATACTACAGTTAGTGTTTAATGATGCTGTTATTAGTTATTAGTCTGGCCATCCCATCCATTATACTGTCAAATGACTATTCCCAGGACAACAAATTACATCACTCTGGATAAATGAACTCTTAATTGGCGTGTTGCAGTAATCTGGTGAAAATTACTTGAAGCTTGAAGTGATTCGAATAAGTGAGCAGCTTTGTCTCCGGTAAGCGAAAATCAAGCTCAGTTGCCATAAGTAGCTCTAGGATTATAAATGCATCTCTTTTCTGATGTCACTGAGTTGGCAGTTTGATGCACTCATGAAGTTTGGCACACACATCAGTCTTGGCCACAGGATAGACACAGGGTCCCGAGTGTGGATCATTGACTCCACAGCGCCCCCATATGTCATTGAGGATTAGTTTCACAAAATAGTTTCACAAATCTGGTAGGCATTGTGGTCTTGTCTCAAGCTAGGTTGTCTCAAGGAGGTGTACATGTATTTCATTTACTATTACAAATCATATTAAGAAAAATACTACATGATAAATGCTTACTAGAAAAATTTCATTGAAAACAGGAGCATGCTGTTTATATAAGCGCAGTCATGTTGTTTGATTTTAAGGTAGTTCATGACTTTTACTGAAGTTGTTCCCCAAACCACATTATTGCAATAAACAGGTTTAGAGGATGAACTATTGAGAAATGTAGTTTCTGGCCAAGTTTAGGCATGAGTATGTAGAATAGCATCATTTAAGAAGAATGTTGCAGTTCTGCACCTGAGGATCTCTCAGGATTAGAAATGTCTGTAGGTACAATATTTCGCAACACAAAATGAATAACTTATAGCGCATAGTAGTGTATTGTGACATTGGACAATTAAATATCAGTAAAAAGATCAGCGGTGGAGAGTCTACCACTGTCAGAGTCACTGGGTTCTTATATTCATATTCTTTCTCCTATTCTGATGTTTGATGTGAACATTACCCGAAGCTCTTGATGTGTATCTGCATGCTTTTGTTCATCACATCGCTGCCACCTGATTGAATAATTGCAAGAAAAAGCAGGTATACAGGTGTATCTTTTAAAATGACTGCTCTATTGTGATTAAAAATGTATCATAAAACATTGAATGATATATTGAGTAGCGTCACACTACTACTGCTACTGAAAATCAAACGTTTACAGGGGGAAAAAAAGCCCTAATTTGCATTTTAATGGATTTCATATGCAATGTGTTATTTATCCTCTATCATACAGCCACATCCATTAGAGGTTTTTGATGAGATGACTGTGACATCTGTATAGTGCTGGTGGGGTTTCATTATAAACAATGTAACAATGCCCAGTGCTGCTCCATTGTCAGAGTGAACAATCCTCTATTCCAGTCCCTGGAGAGAGAGCAGTGATGGAATCAGGAAGCCGACATAAACTCATTTCCTCCTTGCTGTCTAAATGAAGGACTCCACCAAATATCTATGTTAATCTCAGGCAATTGTACTGGAAAGCCATATATTTGTTTCTTTAATTTAGGTGCTATGGCTATCTTAGATTGAGGAAAAAAAAAAACTTATTTTAATGTGCCTTCTGTATCAGGAAGTTCATTTTGGGAGGTTGTTTTTTTATTAACCCTTAAAACATATGCATTAAGCATTTCTGTACCAGGCAAAACTTCCCTGTTATTCTTAGACCTCTTCTTCTCTCTATGGTGGTATTGTGTTTTAGTTCTTTGTTAAGGGTACGACTGGGGAAAAGATGCTTTCACCACTTCAGCTGGCAGGAAGTGTAAGTGTTCTGCCCTGCTCCACCGCCCACCCCCCTTTGCTGGTGGTCCCAATTCATCCTGGGTTTCATTACCTCCACTCAATTTGTTCATGTGTATTCCCAGCATTGGGAAGAAAACAGCCTGCCGCATGAAGCTGGCTGGGTACAAAGCAATTTGATTTTTTGTGTATTAAAACCAAAAATGTCTTTTTAAGATTTATCTCTGGAATCTGAAGAAAAGTAGCATTACAATTACTGGCGACCTTGTTAGGTACACCTGTTCAATTGCTCATTAATGCATATATCTAATCAGCCAATCACATAGCAGCAATTCAAAGCAATTAGGCATGTGACCTGCTGAAGTTGGGAGACACAGTGGCTTGGTGAGTAGCACTGTCACCTCACAGCAAGAAGGTCCTGGGTTCAATCCCTCGGTGGAGCAGTCTGGGTCCTTTCTGTGTGGAGTCTGCATGTCCTCCCCATGTCCTCCTCATGTCTGTGTGGGTTTACTCCTGGTAATCTGGTTTCCTCCCACAGTCCAAAGGCATGCATGTTAGGTTAATTGGTAAGAGGAGAATGGGTTGAGCTTATAGAAGGGCACAACAGTAACTAAAATAACCACTTGTTACCCCTGAGGTATGGAGAAGAGCATCACTAAGGAGCACAACATTTCAAACCTTGAAGCATGTATTACAGGAGCAGAAGGCCACACCATGTACTACTAATGTCAGCTAAGAACAGGCAACTGAGGTTGCACTTTGCACAGGCTTACCTAAATTGTACAATAAAAGACTGGAAAAATGGTGCCAGGTCTAATGAGTCTCAATCTCTCTGCGACATTCAGATGGTAAGGTCAGAATTTGGCATAAACATCATGAAAGCATGCCTTCTATCAGTTTCAGGCTGGCAGTGGTGGTGTAATGGTGTGGGGGATATTTAAATGTATTCATGTATGTAAATGTATTTTACATACATGATGCAAATCATTGAGATGACAGCTGACAAAGCTGTCGTCTCAATATGTCAGCACCAAAATCTCTGGAATGTTTCCTGAACCTTGTTGAATCTATTCCATGAAGAATTCAGGCAGTTCTGAAGGCCAAAGTTTAGTCACAGGACTAGCAAGGTGTACCTAATGTAGTGGCCAGTGAGTGTATAGGATCCTAACACACAATTTGGGACAAAGTTTATCAAGCATTCAGAGATGCATGAAGGTGCAATGCAATTAAAAACAAGATAATTAGCAGTCTGTTCTAACAGAAACAGGCCAGCCAGCAGAGTAATGTTAAAACTGGTCTAATAACAAAGTCCATACACAGAAAGATATAGTCTAGAAATCAAGGACACATTTTTAGGCAGAACTAAAAATGGTTGAACCTTATTATTTCCAAGAGCTCATTGCTGGCGAGTACAGTATATTTCCTCTACAGGAAGCTTTGGACCTGCAGTTCTCCAGAGCCTTGATAATAATGACAGGAGAGTCAGTAGTACACAAATCTCCAGGGAGTTCAGGAAGTCTGAACAATCACAACTACTTGACTAAGATCAAAACTCAGTGTAGGTCTGTACTTTTTGTAAGGTAGGCTTGCTAATTGCTTGTGTCCTTCGGCTGTGTGTAAGGGTTTATTCAGTGGCAGGAGGAAATGCATCAGCAGCCAGGACAACAAAGTCAGCATAGAGGATACAACATGACACGGAGGTGACTTATTCATACTGATATGAGTGTGCAAATGATTCTGGGTTCTGGGTAACCTAAAGCTGAACAAGTTTCTACATTTTACATTAAATCTGATTTGAACCACCAACTACACAAATGCAAACATTTGCATGTCCTTAACACGAACTAACTAAAAACAAAGAAATGTATTGCAAGGAACCAGTATGTTAGCTTTTAGATATTATGCTTTATTATTAAAATGTGACATGGAGACAAGTTTACAGAACATTGTGGCTTAATGAATAATCTGCAGTATTTTTGCCATTGTTCGGCAGGCAAAGGGAGCTAAAGGGTCACCGTTTCCTCACTGTTTGCAAACCTGCACATCTTAAGAGGCTTTGTTTTAGCCAGAGATGATTAGCTGACCTCCAGGAGAGCTACTGCAGAGTGCCCTGTGCAGAAAGGTTACATTATGCTTGGCAGTATCACAATACACAGCCCATTATTTTCACAAAGTATGGAGCAGCAAAGCAGGCTACTCCCCTTAATAAAACACATTCTTTTTGCCTTCATTTGTTGCCTCACAGCTCCAAAGTCCATGGTGCAAACCAGAGCTTATGTTTCTGTCTGAATGGAGCTTTACATGTCCTCCCTGTGCCCATGTGGGTTTCCTCTGGGTTTCCCAGTTTCCTCTCAGCTCCAAAATATGCTACTGATTCAGTTGACAACTCTAAATTGTACTGAAGAAAATTATGCCCTGAAATCAACTGGAATTCCATCCATCGTATGTTCCTGCTTTACTTCCATCTTTTGACCAGGATATAGTGAAGACTAGACATTTGTGTTTAGACTTTGCTGAAATAGGAAATCGTATCTACCTCTTCTGATTCAGAATGTATTTGGAATTACTTTTGTTTGTTTGTTTTATCTGTTTGCATTTTGCTGCTCAGATCTCATTAAAAAGATCTCACACATTAAGACATATCCAAAGGGGAGCTGGTGATTTGCCTACATCTTCATAGAGTAGTGGCTGAACAAACACAGTTTCCTTTTCCTTCAGGTATTTTTTAAAAATAGATTTTTGGGACAGAATGCATGCAGCCCACCCTATACCTGAAGGTCTACGCCTTCTACAAACTATTCTAAGTCAGTTTAGCTCTGGGCAATGTTCTGTTGGGAAACCTTGGCCACAAAGGGGACGTACAGAATATTACATATATACAGTACCAGTCAAAGGTTTGGACACTTCTCAAACTTCTCATTCGATATTTTTTTCCTACTTTGTAAATTAATACTGGAGTCATCCAGAATATGAAGGAAAACATAAGGAATCATGTAGTAAATATGTTTTAGATTTTAGATTCTTCAAAGTTGGCACCTTTTGCTTTGATTACCTGAAATTGTTTTATAACAGTCTTGAAGAAGTTCCCAGAGGTGCTGAGCACTTGTTGGCTCCCAAACCATCTCAACTGACTGACCTTTATTTAGACCTATTCACTGTATACCGACTCTTCCTCTTAAAAAACACATCTGATGTCTCAAACACATTAAGAGGACAGAAATTCAAGAAATTTAATTGAGGCACAGCTGTTAACTGAAAGCCATTCCAGGTGACTAGCCAGGTCAATTAAGCAAGAGGTGCCTACTTTGAAGGATCTAAAATATAAAACATATTCTGGTTTGTTTAACACTTTAATTCCATATGTATTTCTTCATAGTTTGGATTACTTTAGTATTAATCTACAATGTAGAAAAATGTAAAAATAATGAGAAACCACAGAATTTGAGGTGTGTCCAAACCTTTGACTGGTACTGTACAATGTATTACACTTATACACACACATAATGGGGTAGAAATGTTTGAGACGTCTAAATGCTTTCATTACAGATTATATTACTGATAACGTACAAACGTAGAATCTTTGAAATTTGCACAAGATTTCCTTTTTGCTTGACAGTGTGTACTTGAACTGGCTAAATTGCACTGAAGAAAATGATGCCCTCAAATCAACTGGAATTCCATCCACCCAGTGTTCCCAGGGTAGGCTTAGAATTCACTTCCATCTTTTGACCATATAGTGATGACTGGACATTTGTGTTTTCTCTCCATATTATTCACATAATATCTTAGACTATTTCAGCTATATTGTACAAATCATTGTTGTACAATAAGAACATATGGTGCTTGTATCTGTTTGCATTTTGCTGCTCAAATCTCATTAAAAAGATCTCACACATTAAGACATATCAAAGGGGAGCTGGTGATTTGCCTACATCTTCATAGAGTAGTGGCTGAACAAACACAGTTTCCTTTTCCTTCAGGTGATTTTTAAAATGAGATTTTTGGGACAGAATGTATGCAGCCCACCCTATACCTGAAGGTCTACGCCTTCTACAAACTATTCTAAGTCAGTTTAGCTCTGGGCAATGTTCTGTTGGGAAATCTTGGGTCCTGCCTTTCACGTGGATGTTATTTTGACACACACCACCTAACTAAACATTGTTATAGACCAAGTAGACACCTTAATGACAGTGGACTCATTGAATATGACAAAGACTGTGAGGGGCTGGCTTGGTCTCCAAACAGCCTGTGGCATGAGGACTTAAAGGATTTGCTGCTAACATCTTAGCAGATACCACAGCACACCTTCAGGGCTTTTGTAGACTCCATGTCTCAGTGGGTTAGAGCTGTTTTAGTGGCACAAAGGGACGTACAGAATATTACATATATACAGCACCAGTCAAAGGTTTGGACACAACTTCTCATTCAATGTTTTTTTTTCCTACATTGTAAATTAATACTGAAGTCATCCAGAATATGAAGGAACACATAAGGAATCATGTAGTCTTCAATCTCACAAATCTGCCTACATTTAATTAGATACTTAGAAACAGTGCAATATCACAGACCAATATTTGTGTGCCTTTACTCTTTCACTATTACACTCGCCTTGTCTCATAAAAGACGTATGACAAAACATGTGAGCAGTGCATACAGGAAGAAAGACAACTTACATGAACTTTATTAGAAGCAATTATAATAAATATGAAATACAAAATAAAACTTTAAATATAGTCATTCTTAAATATATATTTTTGTAATTCTGTGTTACATTAACTTAAATATATCCTTTTTAATTAGATTGGGTTTTTTTTTTTTTTGTCAAGAGAAATCCACAGCTTTGGTAGCAGTGTGGGTGACTGTACATGGTTTAGGCTGTCTGAGAGACTTGGTGGAATCAGTGAGACCTTTGATAGCCCCTTCAACTCCATAAAGATTTACAGTCATGTGATGCTACAACTTTGAAAAAATCACTCATTTGGGGAGAGACACTCCATCCCTACTTATTAGAAAAAAAAGGCAGGTGAGCTAAAGTGTGTTAGCTGCCTAGGAGGAACTTTGGCACACAGTTCCAAGTTGTCCGTGTATTGTATCTGGGATTGTGAAATATTGGTAATATCACAGTATGGAAACAGTTTCTCACTCTAACTAAAGTAACATTAACTAGCATGAACAATTCTTTCTTAGCCACAATTAGATGTTGTACCTAGCTACTAGCTATCTAGGTAGTTCTAGGTAACTCTGCCTTGACTAAATGTTGACATTTTGTCATTTCTTGCAACACTGTGCTTCTGAAATGGCAAAATATTAACATATACTGTATATATTAACAACATATTTTTATAGAAATTATATCATAACTACGTAACACAGATAGACTTAGGGTCTAAAGTAATCCAATGTCTTAGTGTTTAGATTTCTACTGAAACTACATGAATTTTTGCATATTACTTGTAAAATAGTATAATTGGAGACCTGAGAGGTGTGGTGATTGTGTTGTTCATTAACATTTTATGTTTATAGTTAATGTGAACCGAACACGCACACTTTGGCTCATTAGCAGGCATCAGTGAAAATCTTTCAATTCTACATAGACTATTCCTTAAATAATGATTTTGCAGTGCACATTATTCACATGTCTAAAATGCATATCAGTCCCAGAAACCCTGCTTTATGTCTTAGTAGTCAATGTTATCTCTATCCCATCCATAAACCCTGTAGGAAAAGTGAGTTTAGTCTACTGCACAGGACATTCCACTGTTCATCCAAACAGGAAATGGGGGGAAATGGCAATTGTCTCAGAGTAATGCTTTGGGACCAAAAAAGTAGAATTTCATTCTGTTCTGATAATGTCATACATAATGTTTATCACTGGAGTGTTTCTCTTTAGGATTATTGGGTTTGGTGTAAACTTCCTCTGTGTAGTCACCTCTATGAGTGGTGTCACTTATACAGTTCAAGTATGTGGGAAGCATGTCCTCTGTTGGGTGTGGCTCCCTCTCAGGAGGCAGATGACCTTTTTCCCGGTAAACTTGAGCCTGAACTTCATTTAGCTGCAGTTTTGTTGCCGATTTCTCTATCACTCGAGGAAACCTCAGCTGCTGATATTGGTATTTCTTCTCCAAGTAATGTGTGATGGACAGACGAAGAAGGTGGAAAAGCTCTACAACATTGAGCAACACAGAGACTGCAGCTATGACCTGAATATATATTGTGAAAATGGTCTTCTCTGTGGGCCGGGAGACGAAACAGTCCACTGTGTGGGGGCATGGACTTCGCACGCATTCATACTTGGCTGGAATTACAAATCCATAGAGAAACCACAGGCCAACAATAAAGCCAACCTCAATCAGGACTTTCACGACTATACTGATAGTGTATGCACCCAGCAGCTTTCCCTTGAGCTTGGGAACTTTCTTTTCCTTTTGTGCCTTTTCCCAATCTTCATTCTCTTCCTGGATCACATTTAGCATGAATTCTTTGGCTTTTCTATCCTTCAGTCTCCCATGCTGCTGCTGCTGATGCTGCTGCTGCTGCTTTATCTCTTCTTCTTGTTCCTTGTGGCTCTTCACAGCCACGTAGCCAAAGTAAAAAATGGTGGGCGTGGAGACAAAGATGACCTGTAGTATAAAGTAGCGGAAATGAGAGACAGGAAAAGCCTTGTCGTAGCAAACAGACTCGCATCCAGGCTGTTTGGTGTTGCAGACAAAATCAGACTGTTCATCATCCCATGCAGACTCAGCTGCAGTGCACAAGACGAGGATACGGAAGAGAAAAAGGACAGTGAGCCACACACGCCCCACGCCAGTCGAGTACTCCTGACTTTCCTCTAACAGTTTTTCTAGAAAACCCCAGTCAGCTTTGGACATCCTCTGCACCTGCAGACACACAAACCAACCACTAAAGTATATGCAGAGCATCAGAAATGAAACGTGCATCATTTAATTTAAAACGTTGTAGTGACAAGTAATAGCATATGAGAACAGCGGTGGGTTGAGTGCAGAGCCTCATGGTACTCCATAAAGAGTAATGGGCCTCATTCACCAAGCATAAATTCACTTAAGAATAAATGACACAGTTGTCATGAAGATTCTGACATTCCCCAATGTTTTCTTATTTGGGATTCGTTTACGAGGACCGCGGGATCCATCTTTATAAGAACACAGCTGTGAGCAACGCTGCAGTTTTAAAACGTCATGAATCTGACAGACTTTTTCTTAGGACCTTTCTCAAGAACAAATTTAAGAAAAAAACTTAGGAAGATGTTTGTAAATGAGACCCAGTTATTCTTTGAAACATTTATTTCATTCTCTCGGTTCTCTAGCAGAATTTCCAGAATAACTATTTTGGTATGTTATTGTTAATAATGCGACATTTATACTAAGGTTACTAAGGTCTACTAAGGTTAATTGTCCTTTTGTAATAATTTGTACCTTTTATTATCACTTCAGATAATAATGTCAAAAATCTTTCTTGTTTAAGTATTTTAATATTAATTAACATGGGAAATGATGGGAAAATTGGCCCTTAGTGTGTGAATGTGAGTGTGAATGTGTGTGTGTATG
>JANCOA010000033.1:6627559-6632559 GCA_024363135.1 Leptodoras oyakawai
GGCACCGGCTCCCCCGTGACCCCGTAACTGGGAATAAGCGGTACAGAAAATGACTGACTGACTGACTGACTGACTAACTGTTTAATTCTCTCCATTTTCCTCCCATTTTGTGAGGTATAACATACAACAGACTGTGCTGGTGTATGGAAATAATGCATACTGGGTTGCTGCAAAGTGGATGATTTTCCTACAAGAGCACAGTCATTTGCAATGATTGCAAGGTTTAAATTGTTAATGAAAGACACGTTGCACATTTTAATAGTTTAGAGTTAGCTTTAATGTTGTTGAATGTCAGTGAGACCAGTTAGTTCCTGTTTTCTCTCTCTCTCTCTTTCTCTCTCTCTCTCTCTTTCTTTCTCTCTTTTGCAGTTTGTCATTTTCAAGACAAATCATAAACTCCTCTTTCCTCTTTCTGGAAAATGTTCCCATGCTGGAAAACCTTTAGAAAACACTGCTACTTTTACAAAGCACTGGCAGGTGAAACTCTAAAGCACCATAACAATCTCCCCTGAATGAACAATATGTTTTTCTTTGTTACACAATTTAACATTCTGTTCATTCTTAAAGTCAGATGATGTGATGCCTCTGCTGTTTGTTTTTATAATAGTTTTCACAAATGTCATATTCATTTTCAAAAACATAACCTCGATTGCATGTCCAGGGACAATATGCGGATTATGCGTACTGCAGATAATAATCAATATAAAACTGTAATATAGGCTGTACAAAGAGAAAGGAGAGTGAGATAAAGTAAGGGTTTTAAGGTACGGGTTCTTTACTGGACTGAAGTTTTGTACCTATAGTTAATGGGACATAATTGTAAAGGAACATCGCTGCAGTACTCTATTTAACTAATATCACAGCTACTATTAAAGTTACATTAAAATTGTTTGTACCTTGAAGAACCAGTACGGGTTAGTACCTTATACACCTGACAGTGTGTTTTCAAATAGATTTGAGTGTTCTAAGCTTCATAAAGGATCTTTTTAAGATTGTAGAATGCATGGGAGAATTTTACATATTATTTCTGATTGAATGTTCAGTCATTATAACAGGTACATTATAAAACTACAGGAAGCTGATGATTTCCAACCATTTGTCTTGGTTTAATGTCATTGCCATTTTAGCCTGCATAAAACCAATATCATTTATATTGAATTCAATATGACCAATTAAAGAAATATTTAAATCAAGTATCCCCAGTTTGTGTTCCCTTTTTAGGCTAATATATAAAAAAAAACCTACACAGGTTCTTGTTTGTTCCATACCATAACTTTGCTAACTTCACTCTCATTTCCAACATTATAGCTCTCAGCGGGATTCTCGTGCACTTTTGCTGGGCCCGGAGATCAAAACAATCCTATTACTTTGGCATTTGTGATGATTTGCATCTGTGTAAACATCCTTTGAATCACTGAGTCTTATCTGCGCAGCTCTTTTTAGCTCAAAGTACTGCTTTTTTTTCCCCACACGAAAACTGACGCAAGCTGAAAGCTATTATAGGCTGTAGCATCAGTGCATCATCTTCAGTGGTGAAAGAAGTATTCAGATCCTTTGCTTAAGTAAATGTACCATGAAATTGTGAAAATACTCCATTACAAGGAACTGCATGAAAAATCTCAATTAATAAAAGTACATAAGCATGTAACTCTACTGATACTGATATATTATTACATCATTAGATTAATAATACTGACGCATCAGTGGTAGAGGCGGAGCTACAGTTTGAACTGCTTTAGTTTTATATATAGGAACACCGGATAAATCTGAGGGGTCGTGAGATGATGAATGGGAGAGGAAAGAAGGAAAAAACAGTTCTGTTACACAAATCTGTTTTCAGTTGGTCTGAAAAAAAAAATAGTTTTTTGCTATTCATCTTGATTTTTGTGAGATGTTGCCATTAAACCGTGTGGAACAAAAATTGTGGAAAAAAAAAGAATTTTGGTGGAGCGGTTAACATCATAGACATCTGAAAGTGACTACACACTGAATACACACCAGCCCGAAATGTTGGAATCCGCTGGCTTAATCATTAATGTGTTGTACTTTAAATGTTTATTATATCGATTGTGTAAAATCTTTAAAATCACCTTAAAAGTATCTAGTAACTAAAGCTGACAAATAAATGAAATGAAGTAGAGAGTAAAATATTTCCCTGTGAAAATTAGTGGAGTGGAAGTATAAAGTAGCATAATTTTTAAGTAATCTACTTTCCACCACTGTTCAAGCTCACTAAAATTATTATTATATTATTATCACTAAAAGTATTATTATTGTTGTTGTTGTTTATGTTTTCATTATACATTCTAAGATGAACCAGGGCTTATTTTGAGTAGAAGTACAGTGAACACTGAAACACTGCTACTCAATTATGATGAAAACTTTACATTACAGATATAAATTTCACGTATTGGTATATTGTAAAAGTGGTATACATCTCCTTCTGTGTGATCTACTTGGTGAAATTAGATGTACTTTTCCTAATAGGACAGTGTACTCTGTCTAACACAAACATGCACTACTTTGTGTCAAGATAGATAGACATAGACAAGTACTATGATGATCCCGTGATCCCTACCTGTCTCTCTGTTTTTCCGTGGTCTTCTGGTGATCCTGTAGTTCCTGCACGTCCAAGACAGAACTTGTAATGATGCCTCAGACTTCCTGTTATAGGCAGTAAGAGAGCAGTGGGAGAGGAACTTTCCCAGGCCCTCCCACAGGAACCTGGTCCAGGAAAAGGGATGGATATGTGAAAAATATAGCCTGCTTTCTCTATTTCCTTTACACTGGCTAAATGTCGTCATGGAGGGATCCAACCCTTAGGTCATGAAGCTTCAGATTTCTGTTTAGACTCATACTGATCCTTATGATCGTAAGGGCTCAACACTCACATCACTCTGATTTCTCCTGCTACTTTGTTTTAGTTTTCAGTTTGTCAGCCTATAGTTGAGACCAGTTAAGTGCATTGGCATCCTGTGGTTGGGTGAAGAAACATAATTGTTTAGAATATTACAGTATTAGCATATTGATTTGATAAGATGATGTTGTTTGTCTTCTTTATTATTTGACCAATTAGTTGTGATACTGAAGGAATTTTCTCACTAACCTTACAAAAAAATTAATTCTCCTTACTTTATCCTGTGATCACTTGTATTCAACTCTACTCACATGCTTTTGGTAATAAACCAGTATATGCAGATGAACACAGATTAGACAGACAGACGGATGGATGGATGGATGGATGGATGGATGGAAGGATGGATAGAGCTGCATTTCCTTCTAAGACCACAAGGTGTCACATCAGATTACTTAAAATATCTTAGTGCAGTTTGTGAAGATGTCAAAATGAACACGCTGAAGCAGTGGGATGTAGATTTAATATAATTGAATAGCTATAAAAATGTTTACTTGTTCATCATGTGGGTGTGTAAGTGTGTATGGTATGCTAAATGTGATTGGTCTTCCCTGTGTGCATTTCCTAAGTGAAATCAAATAGCAAAATACCAGCAGTTTAACTAAGGAAATTCAGGCACGGACATTATACTCATGACATGACATGCTTTAAGTCGTACAGTGCATCTAAGTGCCCTCTACCTCCACTATTTGTTTAAATGTGCTTCGTTTACTTTCCACCTTTCATGTTTTAAACTCTGTGTTTTTCAGTGAGATGATTTATGGTAGCACTTCGCCTATAAGGCGTGCCTAACAGTGATGGGTCATACAAAGTGTCAATATTTTAATTGGTCAGAAGAGTAAAGGGCCTATCTGATTCAAGTGCAGTAAGAAAGCATTTTCTAAAGTCTGTTCAATTGGCAATGAATCATTCTGGCAAATGCTTCCCTCTCTGGCGTGTCATTATGAAACCATTGTGATTGCAGGGAGGTTGTGCTTCTGTGGAAATGGCAATTTCTAAATAACGATGTGATGTAACGCATCTATAAATCAAAAGCATATTTGAGCCTGAGCTGAGAATGTCCAAGCTCTGTTACAGAACCAACGGATTAACAGAATAGAGGAGGTTAATACTGAGAGGTTGTCACTGTTCTGTAGTCCACAAGGCTTCATCTGGGAAGGACAGGCCATGACTGCGCACTAAATTCAGAATTGACCTTTAACTGTGATTGGACACAGGCCCCTGAGGGTGTTGGATTTTTTTCCTTTTTCAATTATGAAGCTGACAAAGTAGGCTCTAGTGCCATGATGTTTGTGACCTACACAAGAGCGAGAGGTGGACATGACAGTGTGGAGTTTTATAACTGCAGAGAATAAACATGTATGGTAGGAAAGCTGTAGTACTCGTATAAACAATTATTCCTCCCCCATGTGATCATTATTCTGGCTTTTCCTGCACTTTATCTTTTCCTCGTGCATAATGCCATGAACACATTTTACTCACAACTAGCTAGATGTGACAGCTAATATATTGTGACCCTACCTTTAATAAGAACACCTCATGAGTGATGTGTTATGATGGGGTATCGCTTTACTATCTATGGCACAGTTTTCTTCTTTGCTGTTATTACTTGTCATATGGAAAGTGTGAATAGGAGATTCGTTTATATCTGCTTTGTTCTAGGTACCTAAATTTGCTACATTGGTTTACAGTAAGTACAGGGTGGGCTATCTATATGGATATACCTATATGGGCCATCTATATGGATACACCTATATGGATTTTCAGATTGTTAGCATTCTTACTATATATATACAAAATATATAAAGTGATATTTGAACTATATATTAATAAGCATATAATTCACACTTTAGGCAGAAAATGGCCTTTTTCCATTGTTATTGACTTTACTTTAAATGCTATTAATGTCAAAAGTGATGGTCCAACAAAGCAGGCTATTAAGGTATGGTTCACATTCGCTCATATCCAGCAATGACTCCAGGTCAGGGTCTGGGTTGGATCTGGAGCTTATCCCAACAACACTGTGCACAAGGCATGAGATTTACCCCGAATGGTATCCCACACACACACACACACACACACACAC
>JANCOA010000033.1:6668742-6678810 GCA_024363135.1 Leptodoras oyakawai
TAAGATCCAGTGGTGCAAAATGCAAATTCTTCCAATTTTTTAGCTGGTCTTAAGATTTTGATCAGGAGTGTATAATAGACTGAGAGAGTGAGCGAGCGAGAGAGAGAGAGAGAGAGAGAGAGAGACAGAGAGAGAGAGAGAGACGAGATGGAGGAAATGGAGAATCATGTGTAATTTTAGTATAGAAAAATATTGTTTGTTGCAATATTTTCTTAGGCTTTAGGCATCTGCTCTCTGGTAGAAAGCCAAGCCCAAAGCCTCAAACTAAAATGAAATATGCATTTAAGCTGACATGTAACAGTGTAGTGCATGTGGGCATTTCTCCCTGCAGCCTTCCTCCAAAAAAAATTTATATATATATATATATATATATATATATATGGACACATCCTTAAATACAACATTTATGCTCCAAATAGCGTTGTGTTGTGTGGACCAGAAATAAATCTGCCATGACAGTAGAAACAATACAATATCTAACAATAAAGACATTTTGCGCTATCTCTGCCCTATGGGTCTCATAATAAAGACCATTTTTTTTTCCACAGCAGCGACAAATAAATGCATTAATAAATCTATTCAGGCCTGTGGAAACGGAAAACATGGTGATAATCTCTAATCTTCGGAGACAAATACGGCTTCAAAAGATTATACATTATTAATATTATTATATTATATTATATTATATTATATTATATTATATTATATTATATTATATTTGTTTGGATTGCTGTAATATATGTCACTGGGCTTTCCTTTTTCCCAACAACAACCAGGGAAATGTGTTTGAAACTGGGGGATTAGTCAGGTTAGTCATTTCTCATAATAAGTTATTGCAATAATAAATTCATTCTGGGGTCGTTTTGATATCTAATTATCAAATTAAAGCAGTCCAAATATGCAGTGTAAAATACAGCACAACAGCTAAAACTGCTCTTGCTTGATTAATCACGGCTCAGATCGATTATGACAAAAAGCACATGTGGTTACACATAGCGTCATGTTACCCTTGCTCCAACCTTTCAGAAAAAAAATAAATAATAATTCAATAAAACATCCAGGTTGAGGACAACAAACCAATTTGGGTGTTGTCACGTCAGAATTCCTGCAGTGTATAGGAATTAATGAGCACCGTCCCAGTTTCTGTAAAAACCCTGCCTAAGGCACATAGCTCCCATGCGGAGACTTAAATCGGGCAGGTCACGATTCATTTGGAGGTGACAGATGCTCGGATCTCCCAAAAAGGCCAGTGAAATGTGTGCAGCTCGAGTCAGGGTTCAGCCCATAATGTTAGGAAAGAACACTGACACTGGGGTTTCAATGTATCAACACTAAAAGTCAGTCATTATGTAAGTACAAGATGTCAGGGATGATGCAAAGCCGTGACTTTTAAGTCTCTGAAGAGCTATTCCAAATCCTCGGCCTAATACTGCTTCCCGGGGAAGCGGTTTAACGAAACGCGGCGCGGAAATAAAAATATGACACAGGACCAGATTATAGACATGCACAGATTTTCAAAATTGATTCTGGTTTGCTCTGTACATCAGGACCGCAGCCTGCTTCGTGTCCTTGCTTATGCCACACGCGTCTTGTCCGGGCCAAAGTGACAGACTGAATTAATAACAGAATGATTTTCATGCACATTTCAGTTCCTTACAGGGGCAAAATCCTGCTTGTATGATTGACTTCCTGCGTGTGCCGTGCTCTGAGTAACTGGTAGAGGTCATAAAGCATTCTGCACTGACGAGGAATTGAATCGTGAGAGCATTATTAATAGGTGCAAACCAAAAATACTCAAATACTAAAAATGAAAAATACTTCAAAGAGCAGGTGATATTCATCAGTAGCAGTAGTAGGTTTATTGAGTATTTTACAGAACCAGCTACAGCTCTTCTGGAGACTCGGATTGTCATACATGCTTCTTATGTTTGCATTCAAAACCCAGCCTTCATTACGTTTCTGATCTGAAAAGTGGTCTGTTACATGAGGTACTGCTTTCTTTACTGACATACAGACATTTTTCTGTAACATTTAGACTGAAGTGCCAGAAAAAGTGGTACTATATAAAAATACACAGCAGCAACACCACCTATGCATGTCACTGGTTGTGTCTACTAGTGTGTATATAAAGCGACAGACATCCATGGAAGCTTCTAGAGCTGTTTCTGCCATTAGAGTGGCAATTTTCATGTATGAGCATTTCAAGGGTGTACCATGACTACAAGAATTCCAGCAAAACAACAGCGTGGCCGTAATAAGACTCTGGGTGAACGTGAGCAGCGTCAGCTGGCAAGAATTGTTTCATGCATTAGGCGTGCAACACTGCCTCAAGTAACATCAGAATTCAATGCTGGGGCCTCAACAAACATCAGTGTGAGGACTGTGCAAAGTTCCCTCCAAAATCCCATGGGGGACGTACCAAGGATTAGATTAGATTAGATTAGATTAGATTAGATTAGATTAGATTCAACATTATTGTCATTACACAGTAGCAGTTTAGCATCTAACCAGAAAGTACAATAAGCAGCAAGTGCAAAATGTACAATATAAAAAAAAAAAAAAGTACATATATATATATATAGTAAAGTGAATATATAGAATATACAGTATAATACAGTATGGTGGATATACAGAATATACAGGTTCTGGTGTTATGGTAATGTAGCAAAGTGGTGACAGACTATTTCTAGAATGTGAGTATGTTTGAGGTTATAGGTGTGATGTTATAGGTTTGCTATTCCAGTTTTTATGGTACTTCAGTGTCATTTTGTGTAAGTTTTTGTACTAATTGAGAAGTCATAAAACAAAAGTAAAAAGTTTACAGCATACTACAGACTTTTGCACAGTTTATATTGACAATATCTTCAGAACCAGTGAGACAAAGCAGAGGTCCCCAGGGTCGTTTTTTTGTTTGTTTTTTTGTCTCTTCGACTGAATGACATCTTTCTCCTCTTTTACCTTTCAGGTGCGCTCATTATCCCTCAAAACAAATAGCTCCTTTACACCAATGCCTCCTCCCCATTTGTTTAAGACAAAGTCGTGTAATTAAAATCTAATCAAACAGGGGAGGGAGATCATGAATATTTAAATCTGCTTGCCTTCTGAATCTTAATGAAATGGTAATTTATGAGAGCTCAGGGCTTAATTCTGGCCAGGGAGCAAATTAACTGGATTTTCACAGATTCCCTGAAGTCATTTCTCCCTCTCGTAGCCTCCGTGTTTAACATATGGAAACATGATTAAAACTTCTATTTAAAGCTTAAATCACCAAAGTGTTTGTGAAATCAAGCACATTCACAGATAGAGCGCGGTACACTTGTTTTCTCGCTGCAGAAAGAGCACATTTGAGTAAAGACGTTAGGATTTCGAACACCTGGGCCGCCAGCAAGAGCGGGGGTAAAAGTCTGATATGGCATTTTGCGTCCATGCTAATGCTCTGACGTCTTGTGTAAAATCCATGGCCGAGCGCATTTGACAAGCGAGAGACAAGCCTGCGAGCTGCAGGTGATTTCCTTGCACCATTTCTTCCTTCCATGTTGGATTACGCTGGGGGTTGGTGTCAGTGCTGCTGTATTCCAGATGCATGCAGACTAAAGTGTTACTATAACCTAAAGCGGTATAGTGTTTTATAATGACTGAGGAGACATTTCGAATGGACAGCCAAATGTATAATAACGTACAAACTGTAGTTAAACCCAGGTGTAAATTCTGCTCATATAAAAAACGGAATCGATTCGTCTTGCCTAAATTCAGCGTTATTCAAGAACGACTGCTACCAGGTGCTCTGATGCTGTCTGCCTTTCCAGCAAGGCCCAGCTGCCTTTTCATCACCAGCCAAATCAGCCTGGGGTCTAACGGGGTCTGGGTCAGATGAGTCGTTTGAACAAATGCCCTGTACTGTAGATTCGTGTGCGGTGGATTCTTGTTCTAGCCTGTCACAGCATGATGCGCTACTGTAGTTTACAGCCTTAGGGCTGCTGACAGCAGGGATCAACACTGTAGTCAACTGAGCCCAGTGTGTGTGGGCTTCTTAAGCTGCCGTCACTAAACACAGGAACGCTAAGAAATACATGGCGTCCTGGGTTATCTGTGACATCGGACTGTGTCAACGTGTCACCCCGTTCTTTAATCGCTGACTCCTCTGTGTCATGACCTTAACGTGGCCAAGCTTGAAACCGAGTACGAGTTTATACAGTGTCGGGTTACATGAAGTGCAAAGAAGATATTTTACCTACTTACTTATTATCCTAACCTTAAGCTGCTGACTAGAGTTTAAGATCTCAGGGATAAAATCGAACCGGTTGAGTTCTTAAATTGGACTGCTGGCTGTAATTCAAATGGCAGGTTTATATGTTACGGTAGGTTAACTGATCATTCATGTATAGGGCAGAAGTTCCAAATAATTAAAAAAAGGAAAAAAATTCGATTCGCTGATATGCCATTTTTATGGACCATTTATGCAAGGAGTCTCCAGCATTGACGCTTTGGAACAGTCAGTAAGTTTTCCACCACAGGAACACCTTCAGGACTTGATAACAGGAAGTAACTTATGGATATTCCCCAACATTGGAGAGAGAGAGAGTCTGTAGTCCATCTCTACACACTCTGTTCTCTAATGGTCAGGACCCCCACAGGACCAGCACAGATCAGGTACTATTTGGGTGGTGGATCATTCTCAGCACTGCAGTAACACTGATGTGGTGGTGGTGTGTTAGTGTGTGTTGTACTGCTGTGAGTGGATCAGACACAGCAGTGCTGCTGCAGTTTTTAAACCCCTCAGTGTCGCTGCTGGACTGAAAATAGTCCAATAGACCAAAAATGTCCAGTCACCAGCATCCTGTGAGCACTGATGAAGGATTAGAGGATGACTAACACAAACTGATCAACACCAGATGAACTACTGTCTCTGACTTTACATCTACAGGGTGGAGCAATATGGTAGCTGTGTCTCATAGAGATCACAGAGGTCCACCACCCAAATAGTACCTGTCCTGTGCGGGTTCTGTGTGGGTCCTGACCATTAGAGAACAGACAATGAGTGTACTAAAAAGGAGGTGGCCGTAACTGTTTTCAAACATTAGAAAAGCATAATATTTAAAGAACTACATTCAATTTATGGAAGAATTCATACCAGAAGGCCAATATCTCATATTTGAAAGGCCACCACTTCAGCGCAGTAAAGAACATCCATAGAGCTACGACCCGAGACTCTGAACACCCTCGCAGTTTCAGGGTTTCACGGTTTCAAGCACTTCTACCAACAATGGCAGAGGCTTTGGGAGCGTTGTGTGTATTCACAAGGATTATATTTTGAAGGTAACAATATTGAATTGTAAATGATTTGTAAATAATCCTCATTACTTTCCGGACAGAGAAATCAACCAATCAAATAATGGTATGTGTATATATATATACATATATATATGTATATCAATTGCCTGTTGCTGAATTTGTCCAAGCTGCTTTATAATTTTTTCTGCAGTTGAACCTAATGGCTGCTTTTATACCGTAATGTTGAAATACTCGACTCTGGTCTCGAGACCATCTTTTCACTTATTTGATCTCGGAACTGAAAGCAATTCTGCTCAATATTGACTCATTCTGGAATGGTATGGGCTAGACCTGTACTGTTAAAGCGAGACCTCAAGACCTTTTTTTTTCAATGCAGTGACAGGGATACACCTTTTAACTTACCATTTACCATTTTCACACTCTTAAAATGATACACATCAATAAAAAAGAAAACTTTAAACATTAATCTATTAACCCACATTGTATTGACTGGTGCTATGTATTTGATATACAGTATAATGTTGGTGATGTAGGCAAAAACCGACTTCTTTAAGTCTTGGTCTTGACTCAAAATTGACTCTTTAAGGTCTTGACATTATAGGTTGTCTCCTCCCTCTTGCTACTTTGCAGTAGAAAAAGATTCAGATGCAGTACATTACAGGCTTCCCTAGATGCAAGAAGATGTGAAGGCACACCCTCTAGGAGCTTCCTTATGCATGAAAACATGCCCTCTAGGGTGCTGCCTTAAAAAAAAAGGTAGAAAAAAGGTAATGCCCTTCAGGTGCCCCTGTTTTTCTTTTTGTCCTCACTGCAAGTAGGAGTAGGAGTTGCCTTTTTTATGTGTCTGCTCCTGGGTACTTACCCCAGTTTTCTCTCACAACTGTAGCCTGTGTAGCAGGGCTTATAATCGTACACTTTTACACATCCATGCTTGAAAGCAGTAGAAAAGAGTATACACACACACACACGCACCCATGCAGAGTATCATCTTGCTGTATTGTAGTTCAGCAGGCCTGCTGAGGGTATCATTTATTTTGTCAGAGCAAAGTGGGGAGGGAATTGAACTAAACAGTATGCTGATAGTGCTGCATTGCTAATACCCAGGCAAAGGCGTGCATTATCTGTTTGTGTGGGGACCAGGCAGCGCGCTCTTTAATATCCATGTCATTACAATGCAGCCTGTGGTGATCTGCGTGCGAGAAGACACAGCGAGGGGCAAGTCTGCAATTAACCCACACAGAGACGAAAGCTCCGTTTTCACCTTCACCTGCGAAAACAGTCTCCTCCCACAGCCGTGACCCATGAGCTCCGGCACCCGCCGACTACACCAACACTTATTCATGTGATTACGCAGAGTGAACTCCCAGACTGCATCTGACTAAAGTCTGTGCTCCGCAAGCAGTTTGGATGAGATTGTAAATGATTAACAATGCAGATCTGTCACAGCCATAACTTGGGCTCAGCTCCATTATGAAAGCAGAGAAGACAGTGTGTAAAAAATGTATGTGGCCTATTTTACCAGGTAGAATGACAGATGGATCAAGAGACAGGGAAGTGAAGGAGAAAGAGTGTGTGTGCTTGAGTGTGTGTCTTAAAAGAGATGTCGATAGAGAAATGTTGGGAGCGTTGACATGTGTTGTGTATGCATACTTTGTCTTTGTATGCTTCAAATGCTTCTTTCCTGTCTGCATGCCTGTATATTTGTTTTCCGTCTGCTTGTTGTCTTAAGACTCGAGTGCTGTTTGTGTGATTCATATGTATAGTTCTGTTCATTTTGCGTGCACGCATGCCAGCCCTAGCATCAGGCTCAGAGCTTCTGCTGCCCAATTAAACTGGAGGCATCACTGAGTTAGCTGGGAGAAGCAGAACAAGAGAGAGCAGCATGGCGTCTGTGTTACCTTAGCTTTATTACTGTAAAGTCCTGCCTGCCCCAACGGGCCCACTCACCCAAATCACCTCCACACACACACACACACACACACACACACACACACACACACACACATTCACCTAGCTTTCATTAACTCCTGTCCACACTGCAAAATCACAGCAAATATCTTTTTTTTCTCTAGAATCCTCCTCTAGGGCAGGAGAGCTTACAGTTTTCGTAGCAAAGGACCTCTTTAACGGTAAACGGACCCCTCAGTACAGATTTATTAAACATTAACATTACTTAAATGTGTATAGTAATATTTTGGATACTTATTAGAGCCTTAAAGCCTTTTAGGTTTAACATATTAGCTCTAAGTTAACTTTATTTAACTAGCCTGTGTGTTTTGGAGTTATTAAGTGGATTAAACCCAATTCAATGGACCAGTTTAATAACTAAGAGCTTAATAATAAATAAAATAGCTTTTGTAATGTGTAGTGATTTTAAGCACTGTTTCAATGGGGTTCTGTGCCACATGTCCAGCAATTCACAGGCATTCCGTGTAAATGTGTCACTAAAAAGAGGTTCCTTGGACACCTTTTATGCTTGTCTACATTTCAAATTCTGTAGTGGATTAATGCTGTGTTGTGCATGCACAGTACCTCAGAAGTTGAAAGTCAGAGCTGGGAATGACATCACGGAATACCAGTTCTAGACAAGTTAGCCATTGTTACCCACTGTTATACCAGTTACCAGCAATACCAGTTGATAACAATGCATTCTGCAGTTTTTTGGACATACATGTCCACAGATAGACAGTGGACATTACTAGTGTACGACAGATTTAATAAGACACAAATAAGACAGAGGTTTTAATAAAATGTATATTACTAGACCTTTCATTACTTATGGTGCTGGAGGCAGCCATCTTGGATTTTGAAGTCTGGGATTGTGAGCTTTCCCTGTCTCCAAATCTGAACTCAGGGAGTATTTCAATTTCCGGGACCTTGGATATTCTTACTTCCCTGGTCAAATGGAATACACTATAAGAACTAAATGGAAAACAACAGCACATGATTACACTAATATTACATTATAAGAGTGAAGGGTGAACATTTTGTGTACTTTGCCAGACTGGCAGTCAGCAATGTGCATCAGGCTGTGTTCCAATTTCTTAATTCTTACCACTTTTGCTTCTATTATTATTATTAGTAGTAGTAGTAGTAGTAGTAGTAGCAGTAGTAGTAGTGCCTCAGCTATCATTTATTTATTTATTATTACAGGGTTTTTTTTCTGTAATGTGTGTTTCCTTAATTCTATTGTTATCGATTACTCGTTTATCTATTATTTAGCACTCCTTGTTCTCCAGAAGCCAATAATAGAGGCTTTTCAGCCTTAACACTCATGACAGCTTCATCAATTGTGAAATAAAGTTCCAAAAGTAGAATTTAAAAAGTAATTATATACTTTAATAAAGGTATCAGGTGGTAATTTATGTGCCACTAACTCAAACGCAAAGTAACAAGTGTAGCACTGTCAATGACGCTTATAAGAACGATAATGAGCACTAATATTAATGAGAACCTGAAATAATTGGGATGATTCGATGTAAATGTAGGTAACTACAGACCATTTCACTTAAATAATTCAGCTAGCTGTATAGAGTCCAGTATTTTTATCTGCTAGGGGCTTTTTATACCTTCTCCAGGGATTTATTCCAAAGCCTCTTTCAGGCATTTCATGTGCAGGATGCCTGTCGACCCCTCCATGCCGCTCAGCGCCATGTTTTCATTGAGGCATAAGCGTGTTCTAAGCCTTCTTTCTGCATCTCTTGAAGTCATCATTCCATCACTGACAGATGTCAATTCACAATTCCCCTTGAGATGGTAATGTTTTGTTATTCACTTTAAACAGTATTAATGGTGACATCCCACATTACCTGATGATGTATCAATGTAGCTGCAAAACTCCAGAGCGCTGCTGAGGCTGTTTAGTGCCTGGGGTTCATGCCAAACTTGAATAATGACTTTAAAGCATCTGAACATGCATGCTGTGGCGTCATGCTGCATTTGATGAGTAGTTGTGTGGTGTTGATGGTGCATACCCAGGCATAAAATTGAGGCAGCACTAATACAGACTAAATTTAGTTTCCTAAAACAGACAGATTATGTGTATCAGTACAGTTGATGCTATTTAAAAAAATAGCCCATGGTAGCCATTAAAATGTTTCAAGTGAAGGCATTTCTCTACAGGAGTAAGAATGGAGTAAGAAAGGCCATATGGGAGTAGTAGTAAAGCAGTAAAGTTGGGATGTTGTGAACTACAAGGGGATCATAATTTTTGTTTTTATCTGCTTTGTCTCTTGAGAATACAATGCAGTCTAGGTTTATAATGGATGGAGGGATACTGGCAGCTTTCCCATTACTCCTGGTACATACAGGTTTTACAAAAAAAAAAAATTCAGGTACTATGACAGGCTGGAATATCTCCAAATGGAAAGAGCACATCTATAAAAGGGTGGGCCGTGAGCCCGAGTGGGGGGTATAAGTCAAAATGTGTCTCTGTTGGTTGTTGTGAAGTCCACTGTGTTTTGTGATGGTGTGTTCTGCATAAAAAAATCCCAGAATTGTTTACAATTAATTTGGAAACTTGAATGCATTTAGTATATGGAGTAAAATGTTGCTCTAAAAGGAGTAAACCTCCTTTTCTCTACACTCATTGTCCATTTTCTTAGTTACACTTAACATATAGATGCACCTTGTAGTTCTACAATTATAGACTGTAGTCCATCTGTTTCTCTACACACTTTGTTAGTCCCCTTTACTCTGTTCAGGACCCCCACAGGACCAGCACAGATCAGGTACTGTTTGGGTGGTGGATCATTCTCAGCACTGCAGTGACACTGA
>JANCOA010000033.1:6712088-6724161 GCA_024363135.1 Leptodoras oyakawai
GTATCCAGGGTAATGTCAGCATACCAGGAAACGTTTTCCCCCACCAGCATCACGTAGTGACCTGGCCACTATCCTGCAAGAAGAATGGCTTACAATCCCTCTGACCACTGTACAGGACTTGTATATGTCATTCCCAAGACAAACTGAGGCTGTATTGGCCGCAAAAGGAGGCCCTACACCATACTAATACATTATGTGACAGGTGTTTCAGTTTCATTGTCTAACCCCTGTATGTATATATAGTTCATTTATTAGGACATGATAAAACCATCTTGTCATTGACAGAGAATAGAATCAAAATGAATCAATACATTTGTAAACTATCTTGTATGCACTGTAAGCAAATGTGCAGACATTTACATATAGATTCAATCTGGATGAGTGTGAATGTTAGATATAGGGGCTGTGTGGAGTGTTGTAAATCATATATTGTGTTAAGCAGGAGAAAAATTACCCTTCTTTGCAGCAACTCTATTTATTCTGGCAGAAATCATAATGTAATGGTGATTCGATTTCACCACCCAGAGTAGTGAATCACCTGGATACCTTCTTGGACATGCATACTTAAATCTTTCATGCATATCTACACCATTGTTCCCTTTCTTCTGATCATCATCATCACTTGGAGCTGTGTAACAACTTGTAACAACAGTTGGATCCCGTCTTCCAAAGCTGCTGACGGACACCCATCATCTCCTTTCATGTCTGTAGGTGGAGTGGCTAAGTCAGTTGAGATGCTGCTCATTGCTAGCCTACTACATTAACCAGATTGCACTCTGCAGCAGGAGTAGCTCCCTACTTAGCTGTTTATTCCTCTTTCTGTGTCAGTCTGAGCCACAGCCAAAACAACCTACTAATTATAAATGACCATGTCCAATGCCAACTGATAAGTAAAGTAAGAAGCTGAGAAATTGATTAGAGTCTCTTTCTGGGTGTGTGTACAACCTGGCGTTAGACACGGCTCAGTAGAAACCATTGATCCTAAAACTGACACTCATGCGTTTAGCTCAGCTTATAACCAGAGAATCTGACACTGAACTGCGATGCTCAACACTGTCTTCAGTAGCATCTGATATTCATAGTCATACGAACATCCAAATTCATCGGAATTGGCCTCTACCAGCTTGTATGCTTTGCTGGCAGGTTCTAGACAGGCTGCAAGAGACAACCTTAAAATAGCAGTAGCCCAAATTTGATTGTATGTTGACAGTCCATATCACTGACATCTTCCACATGGTGCTGGTCAGGTTTTCGCTACTTGCTATTTACATTTCCATCACACCACTGGCGGTTTCACTGGACAAAACACAGTCTTCAGACTTACACATTGCCTCTTCTTGAGGCACTACTGCAAGACCTCACCAGACTGTCATCAGAGCAACTGCATTTGATGCTTGGGCATCCTCTATCTGAATGTACCACTTCATCCAGTTATCCATTTTGCTGCTTGCCTTGGAACAATCACTACAATGTGCAGCTGTCAACCTCTCTGACGGAGCGGGTCAAAACATCACTCTTGGCATCTAGGCTGGGAAACAAAGTGGCTCTCTGCCAGTATGGTTTATGGATGGTGCTAAGTATATAAGGTTGGCATAATCCATGCTACTGGACACATGCAAGTCCAGTGATAGCTCAGTGCTTAAGACATTGGACTACTGATCAGAAGGTCATGAGTTCCAAATCCCAGCACCACCAAGCTGCCACTGTTGGAACCTTGAGCAAGGCCCTTAACCCTCAACTGCTCAGTTGTATAAATTAGATAAATGTAAATCACTCCGGATTAGAGTGTTTGCCAAATCCCATAAATGTAACTGTAAATATGTCAACCTTGCAAAACCTACGCCATGTGCCCATAGTTTGGTTCTAAGCTCAAAAAGAGCCCTGGTGAAAAAGGCAATGTGTGAAATGTGTAGAAGATCTAGTACATGCCCTAGCCTGAGTTGCATATATTGTTGGCTGTTAGAACATTTTTTAACATTTAATCAAGAGAGCTTGCAGCATTCAATGAAGGTAAACCTCCTTAAGGTTTGTAAGTACATGCACTATGGTGCTAATGATGGTGATTTGATCATCACCAATTAGAGGAATGCTGCTCCAAGAAGCCTTGCTGCTGCTACCTACCTGCAATTCTTCAAGGTTATCATTACCAGTGGTTTGAGTGCAGTAATCATCTCTGTCATGATGAAGAGGTGAAGCAGAATGCTAGCTACGGACATAACTATGGTTTTCTGATCATCGGATAACTGTCAAGTTGGAAGCAGCGTCAATGCAGAGGGTACTTGGTGCGAAGCTTCTAAGGAATGATGGCTGAATGATAACAGCATATATTCTCTAAAATACTGCTTCATACTATCACCGCCAGTCTGTCATTGTCATGTTTTTTTTGTTTGATTGGTTACAGAACCACAGTTACATATGTACTTCATGTTTCACCTAGCACCAAATCTTTCCTTTAACAAATAAGCATTTTTCCTTTCCAAGATTAAAAAGAATCTAAATGAACACTTTATTTCTTCTGCTGAGAGCTTGTAATAGCATGAACCCTGAAGTAATGGTGGTGAAACATACCACACAAAAGTGAATAATGGCTGACATTCTCTTTTCATTGACTCATTTGTTCATTTTTTAATCATGTTTCTATTGCAGTTTTCTTTCTGAAGATCTCTTTCTTTTGCTCTTTCTTGTCTTTTATCATTCATTCTTCGGGAGAATTGCACAGCATCCGAGTACAAGAAAGCTTGAGGTGTAACAGATCACCTTGGCAACTGAGAAAAAAGCTATAGAAAAATGGCAGAATGGGTCAGGCGATGGCTATGAGCACACATAGCCTTCAGAGTTGAAAATGTACAGAAAATGCCAAGGGCTGGATATAGACTGCTCATGAATACGTTTTTTTAAAACGGTTTTGTGTAATTTAATTTCTAAACAGTTTACATAGCATTATATATTCAAATGTGTACATAGTATAATTGCATAGTTGAATTGCTCATTTCAGGATTGCTTGCGGTGTCAACAAAACCCAACGGATTAAAGTCTTACTACCTAAGCAGTATATTCTGGCTTCTTCGCACTTCTTTGATGTGGATTTGTGAATTATACCTCAGATACAGTATCCTACAAAGGCAGCTGCTTCAATGAGGGAATTTCCAGAAAAGTTGGAACCTTCTTAAAATGAAATAAAAATGGAAATCTGTAATTTGTTCATTCACGTGAACGTTTATTTAACAGACAAAAGGACAAAGAAAAGATTTTCCATGTTTTCAATGATGAACTTAATTCTGTTTGTTAAATATAAACAAATAAAGAAAAAAATATGTCTGCAACACCAAAAGATATGAAAACACCTCATCACCATTTCTATCAATTATACTTTTGAATCATTTGGGAACTGAATATACTAATTGTTGAAGTTTTGCAAGTGGAATTTTTGCCCATTCTTTCTGTGTGCAAGACTTGAGCTGCTCAACACTCTGTGGTCACTGCTGTCTGATTTTCCACTTCATGATGCACCATACATTTAAAACAGATCCTCCACAAATAGACATGGAGTTACTGAGAAAAGATGTTGTCTGAAAGGCAGCATATGTCTCTCCAAAATGCCATATTAGCCTCCACATCAATAGGATCTTCATATATATGCAGATCACCCATTCCGTGGGCACTGATGCACCCCTGTGCCATCATAGAAGCTGTTTTTTGCACTTTTCATTGGAAACTGTCTGGGTGATCTTTTCATCTTTGGCACATATAATCCAATGTCTGAAATGTGGACTCATCTGACCAAAGACCATGTTTCTACTGTCTTTCAGTCCATCTCAGATGAATTTGGGCCCAGAGAACTCACTGGTATTTCTGTGCAATATTAATATATGGCTATTGTCCAAAGCTGAGCTCTCTGTAGAGGTTTGTGATGTGGTATTATTAACGTCAGTTATTGGGGAGAAGGGAGCATAACGCAGATTGGTATTAGGAAAATGTACAAACGTTCAGTACTGGACCTTTAGAAAGATTTTTACACAGACTGAATTTGCCCCAGTTTTATACAGTATTTTCTTGAGGGGTAAGTATAGATTTATAGAAGTAAAAGTATAATTTCATAACTGCAGTAGAACAGGTTTTGGTCAGCAATACAGAATTTCATAGATGACTGTACATTCACAGATGTCTCAGCTCTGTGTGTGTGTGTGTGTGTGTGTGTGTGTGTGTGTGTGTGTGTGTGTGTGTGTGTTCTTAGGGTTCTAAGCATAAGGTCCTACAATCTCTGCCATGTCTTCACAAAACTTGTGTCTTTGATGAAAATCATGCTGACAGTTGTAAACCACATGGGACAGATTCTCACTAGTCATTTTTGCAAGTCCAAGTAAAGTCTCATCTCATATGGTTGTGTCATTTGTGGTAGTGTACATGTTTAAAGTTACACGTGATAATAAGGGAGGGAGAGAGTGTTAATGCGAAAAATTTATTTTTCATGAGTCCCAAATCTCAAGTCACGTCTCAAGTCGGTGTGTGTGAGATTTGACCCCAGCATCCATGTCCACATTGTAAACCCCAAAAAGTAAACGTTTTTTTTCTTTCTGTATATATTGTTCACAATGAAGGAAATGAAAACCTGGGGTTGAATGAATGTCTGGGCCCTAGTGTCTTCTTCAGTTTAAGCCCTAATCATTGTGCAATACATACAACTTTAGATACCTAGTGTTATAGGTGCGGTAGTATAAATCATTTGATAATGAGCTTGAACTTGCATGGGGGTTAAGTGCATATTTAAGGAAGTGGTAGCTAAGTGGTTAAGACATTGCTCTACTGATTAGAAGGTCATGAGTTTAAATCCCAGCACCACCAAGATGCCTCTGCTGGGCTCTTTAGCAAGGACCTTAACCCTCAACTGCTCAGTTATATAAATGTGATAAATGTAAGTCACTCTGGATAAGGTGGAATCTCCATGTCTGCCATATAGACACCAGATGCAAGTTAATTCTAGTGGGTCAGGGCCAAATTTACTCTAATGCACAGGTTTGTAGTCCTGATCCTGGAGAACCTGCAGCCCTGCACATGTTTTTCTGGCTCTAACACACCCACTTCAACTTATGAAGATCTGATATTAGCTAATTAGTCACCTGAATCAGGTGTATTGTGAGCAGGAAAAAGACTGAAACGTGCAGGATAGGGGGCACTCAAGGACCAGGGTTGGGGAACTGTGCTTAAATGCATGGATTTGCAAGAACCTTTGGCTCACTTAAACATGCCAGATGTGTGATCTTGAGCCTTGTTTTTGTCCTTGTGTCATGATCATAAAAATACAGCCCTTAGCAACGTTTATTTTTCTAGTCTCTAATCTCAATTTCCAGACAATATCCAGTCTATCAGAGTGAAATTACCCCTTGTTGCTGGAGGAAGAGATGTTCTATCTCCTTCTATCCCAGTGGATAAAATCTTTTTGTGACTGTGCTGTGAAAACATTTGCTCCTTCCTAATTTCTTCTATTTTAGCTAACTTGGTGCATTTAAATGTTTCTGATTTAAATGTTTCTGATTTATGTGAGCAAATTTTATTGTAAGATAAAGACAACCTTTTAAATGCTCCGTTTAAATGCTCCTACCATTTATTGAAGATAAACATACAGTATATCAGACATGGTAAAAAGTAACTGCACCTGTAAACCAATAACAACATCCTTGGCACTAATCAATCTGCAATCAAGCGTTTGCAATAACTTGTGGTGAGTATTTTACTTCTCCGTGGAGGAGTTGTGTTAATCTGCGTACACAGGAGGCTTTTCAAGCTACCTGTTTAACTTCTTGCCACAGCATCAGAAAAGCACTATCAGCAAGATACCTTCATCCACATACTGCCTAGGACAAATCTCTTTACTGTGTTACTTAATTCCTCTCTGAAATCATATTACCATATCTCCAGCAAAAATGAATACACACACATATATACATCCCCATGCAGTGTAATGATGAAAGGAGCTAGATAAATAAACTGCCGTCTGTTTTCCAAAGGGCAGACTCTGCTATGCTAATGGTCTCATTTGTAACTGTAAAGAGTGACTGCTTGATGGTTTGCTTCTGGACCTGCTTAACTGGAGAAAAAAGCTGCCTAGGGAGCCCTCTCTCTCTCTCTCTCTCTCTCTCTCTCTCTCTCTTTCTCTCTCTCTCTCTCTCTCTCTCTCTTTCTGTCTCTCTGTCTCTCTCACTCACTCTTTCTCTTTCTGTCTCTCTCTCTCTCTCTCTCACTCACTCTTTCTCTCTTTCTGTCTCTCTCACTCACTCTTTCTCTTTCTGTCTCTCTGTCACACTCTTTCTCTCTTTCTGTCTCTCTGTCTTTCTCACTCACTCTTTCTCCCTTTCTGTCTCTCTGTCTCATTCTTTCTCTCTCTCTGTCTCTCTTTCTTTCTCTCTTTCTGTCTCTCTGTCTTTCTCACTCACTCTTTCTCCCTTTCTGTCTCTCTGTCTCACTCTTTCTCTCTCTCCGTCTCTCTTTCTTTCACTCTTTCTCTCTCTCTGTCTATCTCTCTCTCTCTTTTCTCTCTCTCACTATTTCTCTCTCTCTCTCTGTCTATCTATCTCTCTCTGTCTCTCTCTCTCTTTTTCTCTCTCTCTCTCTTTTTCTCTCTCACTGTCTCTCTCACTCTTTTTCTCTCTCTCTCTCTTTTTCTCTCTCACTGTCTCTCTCACTCTTTCTCTGCTTCTCACTACTTCTCTTTTTTCCCTCCAGTCATTTTTTACTCATAGTCTTTTTTAATGACAAATACATTGTACCTTCTTAGCTGCAAAACAATAGCAAGAGTACAAATGGATGAGTTGATAATGAGAGGAAAAAGGAGATTTGCTAGACAGTGATAACTTCATTCAAACCGAGGTGCTGTGATGCGGAGGAGAGAATGGAGGACAGAAGTGCACAAGGACAAGTATTGATTGTTCTTCCAGATTATCTTCTTTGCAATTGGCTTATCAGTGACAAGTGTGAAAAGCTATTTAAAATGTGCTTTGCACAGTGTTCGGTGTTTTCTCCAGTTTGCTTTGCTTTCTAGTATTACCCACGTCCTCATTTCTCATGTTTTCTTTGGGTCCTATCCAGATAAGGTTACTTATGGTAAAGAAATTACAGTATGTTAACATTCACTCATGAAACATGCAGGTGATTTTCTTTACGGTTGGGCCTTCAGTCAGGGTGGCCCTAGCAGTGTCACCCCCAGGCAAAAATGTTTACCACTGTAGTGTTTAAATGGCAACTTTACAAACATTTTGAGATGAAAAGGACTGGGAGGAATATATAATAAACATTGTACATGTAATAAATAGTGCTTAGAGATATAAGAGATATAAGGCACTTTCCATTACCTGGCTAGAAATTCAGCAGCTCCTGAGTGGTTGCCTGAGAGATGTACACTGACGTGCCAAAAGTCATGAGACAGTATTGTGTAGGACCCCTTCCAGCCTGGCAAAGTGCAGCAACGCAACATGGCATCTATTCCACAAGTGGACGTAAGACGTCTGGAGAGATGTTGAGCCATGCCGTCTGGATAGCCACCCACAGCCACCCAGGACCTCTCCATACACCACATCCCAAAAATGCTTGATGAATGTTTGATCATGTTGGATGAACATGCAGGTCACACCAATCGTCGGAACTCTCCAAAATGCTCCTCAAACCAACCTCTTCTTTAAATCAAAGTGAAGTATTTACCCTGTTCTCTGATTGCTAGCATAGTCATAGCATAGCTTTCAGTATGAGTTGAGTCCACCTCCTAGAAATAGAACAGTTTGATTGGCTGATGTGTCTGACAATCAGAATTACATTTTCTATTCATTTGCACTACTGCGGTCCTGCTGGGGATGCAGTAAAGACTTTGGAGGGCGGAGCTTAGACTCTAAAGCTAAAGGTGATTGGGTAAAAGCCACTCTCTCCCCTTCTTGTCTGTTCACATGCTCTGAAATGGCAGAATTCAATGTAATGAGATTAGGAAGCTGTTGGAATAATGGGCAGATGCAGATACATAATTAACAGTCAACTAAAATATTATTAATGAATGCATTATTGTTTCTTCATTTTTTAAACTTATTAGGCCTTCAGGGGTTTAGCAGGCCTCAACACTCTGCCACTGACCATTTCAATTATTAAAATTACCTGCATGCTGTTCACATTTTTAAAATAGCATCTAGACCACTCGACCATCTCAAAGCAGATCCTGTGGGAGGGGGGGTTTCATTGCTGCAAACTGCAAAGGCAAATGACAACTTAAACATACACAAGTAAAACTATATAAATATGATGATGGTGAACATTCAAATAAACATTAAATGCATCCAGTAGCAGTCTAGTATATTGCAAATATATTGCTGCATGAACAGTTGTAATGATCATATTAAGTAATTTCCACTAAATATTCCACCATAATTATTCTGTTGCTTATAGAAAACCACTTCAGCCAGCTTAGCTAAACGCTGAATGTGATCCATTATGTATTTAGCATGATTTATCTTTTTTTCTGCCCTTTCCATTTTCCCTCTTTCTCTTCGTGTGATTATGAATTAATAGACTCACTGTCCCTTTCTTTTTGTTCATCTCAATCTCTGCTCTTTCTCTCTTAGTCATTTCACCCTCTCTGCAATGATTTATGTCTGTCTCTTGAGGTTGACATGTCTCGGCTCCTCAGCATCCATCATGCCACGCTGCAGTCCGCTCCACCAGGCTGCACACTTCTTCTTGTGTGGTGTGCACATGTGCTATGAAATAGTGTGTTGAAATGGGTTCAGAAAAACAGGGACATTTGGCAACAGATGTTGATGATGTACTGAGGGTCACTCAAAGCCTTTCTGTTAAAACCATTTTAACCCTGAACAATGAATAATCTATTCTTTTCTGTAAGAATTCCATGAAATAAATACCATTCTCATGAGGTACTGGCTAAACACCCTCAACCCGTTTGCCCATTTTCACTCTAATAGTGCAGATTATATTGCATATTATATATGCACTATGTATGTTTATAACATTAAAACAGTCATCTAAGACAGTATGTGTCTTACGGTTATGGAATTATTTTAGGTTTTGGGCCTCCAGAATTTCTTCTTTTTTTTTCCCCAGATTTTTTTCTCCCTAATTTAGCCATCTCCAATTCCCACCTGTCAGTGCTTTCCCCCCATCGCGTGCTTCCTCCAATACACGCGACGCAAACCGCTGCCTCTTTTCGAGCTGCTGCTCATTCAACTTTCGGGAGCAGTGTAGCGCACTCGGAGGAAAGCGCTCCTGCCCACCTCTTGTATGCAGGAGCTCACAGACGCTCGTGATTGGACAGTGTTGTGCTAATTGACATCGGGGGACAATGTATGCTGCCCCTCCCACTCTGAGAACATGGCCAATCTTGATCTCTGAGCTCCCGGCTACGGGCAGCTATACGGGCATCACCCGGATTCGAACTAGAGATCTCCGGATGATAGGGCGAACGCGTTGTTGTTGCACCACTCGGGAGCCAGAATTTTTTTAATATCAGAATATTGGCAGATTGGCTCAGTGAGCTGTGATAAAAGTATTGGTAATTTGCTGGCACAGAGACTTTATATGTGCTAGGAATATAGAGCTTCATTGCTTCTTATATTTTTATACATATGCACTCACAGATATCCAACCATGTGGCAGGAGTGCAATGCATAAAATCATGCTGATACAGATTAAAGGCTTCAGTTAATTCAAATGTCAGAATGGGTAACATACACTGAACTACCAGAAAAACTAGTATACCAGTTAATACTTGATGGTTCCCCCAGAGACTCATTACATAGTCCTCATGCTGATGTTTGTTGAGGCCCCAGCATTGAATTCCGACGTTACTTGAGGCACACCTATCACGTTGCACACCTATCACATGAAACGATTCTTACCAGCCGACACTGGTCACGTTCAGTTCAGTCTTTTTATGGCCATGCTGCTGTTTGTTTGAGGTTTTCAAGGAATTCTTGTAGTCACGGTACACCCTTGAAATTCTCATACATGAAAATCCAGACTTTGCTTCTACCTCCAAAATGCTATGACCCCTCTCAAGAGCTCCAAATATTTAACTGTGTTGAGAATTGCAAAATCATGTTAACTTGCCGTTCTCATGGTGGAAACAGCTCTAGAAGCTTTAATAGATATCTTTCGCTTTATATACACACTGGAAGATGTAACCAATGCATAGGTGGTAATGCTGTATATTTTGCATAAGCACCAGTTTATGTGATCCAGTATATGTCAATATATATCTTAGTTATGGTTGTTGGCCCCAGACACAGGAGTATGAGTATTTCAGAACCTGCTTTAAAAAAAAAAAAACAGTTAATACAGAATGGTGTGAAAAACAAAATACCTTGTTGATGATAGTGGTCTGGAGGAGAATGGCCAGGCTGTCACTAATAGGAAGTCTATAGTAAATCAAATAATCACATTGTGTAACCATGGTGAGCAGAAAAGCATGCCTTGAAGTAGGTGGACTACAAGAGCAGAAGACCATATTGGTTTCCACTCCTGTCAGCTAAGAACAGGGATCTGAGGCAATACTTGGCATAGACGATGCTTATGTAATCATTAAGCCCCCAGTTTAACAAACACACAATGAAGTTTTATTGATAGCATTAAAACATGTTCTTGATTCCTCAATTGAAACAGTGCAGCATGGCTTTGAGAAATAATGTTCTTAGAATTCAATTTACGTGTAAATATAGAACTAAGTGGGCAATTTCATCCATGCACTTTACCTCGCACTCCCTGTCTTGAACCTTCAGTGGATTTTTACTGAAAGATTAGCTGTTCAAACATTAGTTTCTCTAGTAAACATTAAAGGACTGTAATAAACATTTCTCTAATGACTTGCTTTCCGGGAAGAGCTTGCTGAATGAACATGATTTGTCACTGAAATATGGAGAAGCAATTTGTAAATTCTTTTCCATTGAGCTTCCGGCATAGTTATTAATCTGTCTGATGAAATTACTGCTGGGGAGACTGCAGTGAAAACAATAATCAGAGAGCAGATACACCAGAGGCTCACTTTGACAAAGCCCAGTGCCAGCCGTTAGAGTCATTAGCTGTTGAAATAATGAACTAATGAATAAGCCGGATATATGCGTTATCTGCGACTGTGTCATGATTGCATATTGCAGCTGGAAATCAAAGATAAGTGTCAGGTTATGAAGAAAAAAAAGTTGCCCAAAGGCTTATGGTATACTATCGAACGAGAATGTTTGCAAAGCAGTCAGTCATTTAATTTGTAAATAATTTTAGCATGCAGGTTATATTCATATACAGTATGTCTTTAATTTTGTCATTTCTTAGCTAATTACATACATTCAACATGCAACAATTCAACACTGTCAATTGATTAGTCACAAAACTCCATCCTCTGAAATGTCAGTCAAATACCATCAAACAGAAATGAAACATAATGAAATGAAACATAAATTGATAAATTAATGAAGCAATAAAAAGCGGTAAAAAGACAAAACCACAAATTATATTACAGGACAAACCCGGATCAAATGCCTGGAAGAATAAATGCTATTTTGTCTTGAATTTAAACACTATTTTGGGGGATTCATATATAATTTATATAAAAAATGGTAAGCTATTCTATAAGAACTGCAGCACTGCTACAGAAAAGACCTGGTCTCCTTTAAAGCATGTTCACCTCTGTGGAGCTGGTTAGAAGATCTCAGGGCTCCTGGAGTAGAAAAGGGTTCACAAAGGCTTAGAGACCTAGCTTGCTGCAAAGTCATAGAGAGAATTTAAAACAAATAATAAAACCTAAAAATCAATCCTATACTTGACTGGTAGCAAGGGAAGGGATGTCAGAAGCAACATGTGAAGCAACATAGAATTGAGTAGAATTGAAACATGCAACATTCACAATGCATTTGGATTCCATTGCGAGATCAATAAAGTGGTACCTCGAGATACGAGCTGCTCCATATACGAGTATTCCAAGTTACGAGGCGCGATAGATGTCTTTCGCTCGACAGCCGAGCTCAAATTCGGGATACGAGACGAGCTTCAGGATGCTACCGCTAGTCGGCGCATCAAATCTTTGGTTATCTCC
>JANCOA010000033.1:6760160-6782206 GCA_024363135.1 Leptodoras oyakawai
CATGCAAACTCCACACAGAAATTTCCCAGGTCGAACCCGGGTCCTTCTTGCTGTGAGGCGACAGCGCTATCCACTGCACCACCGTGCCGCCCCCTATTTTAAAGCGTGTAAATTCGTAACAAGAAGGATTAGAGGATTAGGCTCATTGGGGGTGGAGACTTTTTTTTTTTTTTTTATTTTGACTTTCCAATAAATATTACTGGCAGAAAAAATTTTATTTCACAATTTCTAATTCTTACATTTCGAATTCCGATGCGTTTGTCGACACGACAGCGAAACTGCTGGTTTTAAAAGGATTGTATTGTTTATTCTATTTCAGACTCTGATACGGTTTACAGCAGGGACAAAAATACCTGCAGTAAAGTGAGTTAAGTGGATTCTGTGTACATTTTTACTCAATTAAATCAGAAACAGAATATCACCGTTATATCGGCGCCAGCGTTTGGAAGCACGGTTGTTGTTTTTTAGCTAAAATTAAATATAAAGACGCTGCGTTTTATTTCTACAAGTTTATTAGATTTAACATCCAAACAGAAGAACAAGAACAGCGAGAGAAATAGTTTTTGTGTGTGTGTGTGTGTGTGTGAGGGAGTGTGTGTGTGTGTGTGAGTGTGTGTATGTGTGTGTGAGTATGAGTGTGTGTGAGTGTGAGTGAGTGTGTGTGTGTGTGTGTGTGTGTGTGTGTGTGTGTGTGTGTGTGTGGGTGTGTGTGAGTGAGTGAGTGAGTGTGTGTGTGTGTGAGAGTGTTTCAGTTTAAACATTTGTTACTTATTAGTGATGAGTACAAAATATATTACTTCAACCAAGGTCTGTGAGTCAAAAGCCTCAAATCAAGCACACTGAAGTACCAATAAAACTGGTATACCACTGGTATACTTGGTAGGGCCCCCACAGGATATTAGAGAAAACGTTGCACAGTCCTCATGCTGATGTTTGGTGAGACCCCAGCATTGAATTCTGATGATACTTGAGGCAGTGCTGCACGCTTATCATGTGAAACGATTTTTGCCAGCCCTGGTCACGTTCACCCAGAGTCTTTTTACTGTTTACGTCACACTGCTGTCATAAGTTCAAAGTTTTGCCAGAATTCTTATAGACATGGTACCTCACTGAAATGCTCATATGTGAAAATCCAAACTTTGCTTCTACCTCTGAAATGAAGTCGTGATAACTTTTCATTCCATTGATCTATCCCTCATCTATCATAGGCCTATCGCTTTATATACGCACTCCCAGACGCGACCAATGACACTGCATGATTTTGCAGTTTTTCTGGTACTTCAGTGTATAGTGTCATTCAACATTTTATTTGAAACATTTATTCAGAAGGATCTTCAGTAACATCGGGTTAGAGTGTATTACAAAAGCATAGGTGTTAACACTTCAACTTAGAACACTATCATTCTGAAAAAAATATATATACCATAATACAAAAGTGATGCACAATGTAAACAGTCCAGCCCAATAACTATTCGTAATTAATTCGTATACATTAATAAAACAAAGCAACCATTTTATCAGAATTCTTTTTAAATATAGCAGAACCAATTTATCACTGTTACATTCAACACACAGGTTGCTTATCCAGTGTTAAATGAAATTTGGTCACTGAGGTTTTCATAAATTTTATTGTGTCTTCTTGTGCTGCAAGAAAACGGACACGTGGATTATACGCTTGAGTCAGCCAGCACTGCTACTTTTGTGTCCTTTTACATCTAACATAATGCAAGCTGCTCGTGTGAGTGGGTGTGTTAATCCAGGTGGGCAAAGTGTCTTCTTTACTTTGAGTACTAAATCAGTACACCTGGTAGATATAATGACAAATTACATATGCGACCTGGCAAAAAAAAAAAACAGCTGTGTCTCCTTTATTGTGTTCTCTGATCCTTATGTATGTTGACTTTTGTGAAATAAAGATTTCTTTGTGCGTGTTGATCACATTTCCCAGGTATTCGTGTAAACAGTGTACAGATTCCTATTCAAACAGCCGGACCACACCGAAAGGACATGCACGCTCTCGGAGCTACACGCGCTCCCTGACCAGCTCACAGGTAACCCACACACTCACAGACAGCACTCTTCCAGACAGTAATATTGAGCCTATCCAAAGAGTAATAAAAGTCTCATTACTGCAGCTTGATTATCTACATCTGCCTGGGTTTTTGCATAATGTCCTGCTAGAAGAGCTCAAGCACAAAGGCTAAGCCTCGATTCTCTGATGTCATTTTGTTTCTTCTTCCAGTGTCTACATTCACAGTCATTCATTACTTTCGAAAAGCATGACAAATGACCTCTGCTTCCATGCTTCTCTTTCCTCGGGCTGCTGAGTGAAAGCAAATATAGTGTCTTTGTTTTTAACTTGGAATTCATACAGTGGAAGGCAGTAGTTCTTACAGATGTGCATGTAAGCGTAACCTTTGCTCCACTGTATCTGTGTGTCGGTAGCTGGGGGAGACACTGAATCGCCAGTTCGAGTCAGTGTGTGAGAGCATGTTTGGGGAGATGGAGTCACAGGCAGTGGAGGCCTTGGATCTGCCCGGCTGCTTTCGTACACGTAGCCATAGCTACGTGCGTGCTATCCAAGCTGGCTGCTCCCAAGACGATGACTGCCTGTCCGTCTTCTCCATGTCTGGCCCTCAGGGGAACGTCAAGGGTGGAGCAGGTGAGGGTTGTTTGTATAGGTGCGGTGATGTGTGTGTGTGTGTGTGATTGTGCATGTAAGGATGAGAGTCTGGGTAAATAGATAGCTCTGCCTGAGGCTCTCCTGTTCTCTGTGTACTAACAGGGATTACTCAAGGATCTTAATGAGTTTTTGGATCTGTCACACAGACACTGCTGAGGAAACAGGAAACAGCTCAAGGCTTTAGATACCAAAAGAAATTCTCTCACTATCTCTCTCTCTCTCTCTCCTTTCATGAATTTACTATGCTCTAGCTCTTCTTCTTTAGCTTAAAGTAGAAAATCTCTACTTCACTATGGCTTGTTTTATTCAAGCCATAGTGAAGTCTCAAGCACGTTCGTTGCCACTCCCCCTACATCCACATCCAAACACACACACCACCCCTCAACTTCTTTCTGAGGACCTTCCACTGTAATTATTAATGTAGCTAAGTAATGCTATGTCTACACCTAAACCTAATCCTAATCTTGACCTCAGTCATGAAAAAGGAAACATTTAATCTCTTTTTGTTTTAAAAAGAAAGCTTACTAAGATATACAGTATACACATAAACACAGCATGCACACACTTTTTTTCCAAGATTTTCTTCCCTAATTTGGGAGAAAATGGAGATGTCCAATGGGGATCGCTCCCGTATCACACACAGCTGCCTGTCAGAGAGAGGACAAGGGCTATCATGTGCTTCCTCTGAGACACATAACGCTAGCCACTGCATCTTTTCAGGCTGCTGCTCATGTAGCACCAGGGTGCAGTGTAACACAGTCAGAGAAAAGCGCTTCTGTATGCATGAGCTCACAGTTGTTAATGATTGGTTAGTGCTGTTCTGATTCATGTGAGACAGAACGTGTGCTACCCCTCCCACACTGAGAGCATGGGCAGTTCTGTTCTCTGAACTCCCAGCCATGGGCAGCTATAGTGTTGTGTGGATTTGAGCTTGTGATCTCCAGATGATCCCTTCGCACCATGCAGAGCCCCAATACACACCCTTTAAAAACTCACACTAAAAATCCCATGAATAAAACATGTTTTGCATGTGTTTGCATGTGCGTTCTTTTGATGTGTCTTGCTCAGATGAATGGTCCAATGTGACCAAGCACTCTGACAGGAACACGCAGTCTCACTGTCAGCGATGAAGAAGATTGGTAAAGAAGGAGAGGAGCTGAAGCTGGAGTTTATTTTTCAGTTGCTAATTTTAAAAGGCATAAACAAGCTATCTAACTAATGAGAGTTCTCATTAAATTTCTATTACATAATGCAGTTTCTGTGATTTAAATCTTTACCACTTGTTTTTGTGCCAGAAGTAAAAATTGAAAGTTATGAGATATGGGCAGTAATTAAGTGACAGAGAATAAATAATACAGGGTAATTCTAAGAAGCATCTAAATTTGAAATCAAGAAGTTTAAGGAATTTGTCCTCTTTAGTTCTTCAGATCATGATGACTAGCATTAAATCTGATATCATATTCCACACCATACACAGAACAAGTGCTACATGGGTTAGGTCATCTGCATAAATAATATTGTTCAGTAGAGTATTACCAATTATGCATCCAGTATTACTAGTAGTTTAGATTTGCATTTACAGCATTTAGCAGACGCCCTTATCCAGAGCGACTTACAAAAAGTGCTTTGAGATCAGATGTCTATTAAGAGTACAATCAGGTATGAAAAATGAAAGGGATACCTAGTTTAAGTATCTGTAGTTATTACTAGTATTAGAGTTGAAGCAGGTAAATCAATGTTTGGGCATGTATCTTTGTATAAAACCTTTGGAGTGGTACAGCCTTTAATTACTAATTTAGAAATGACATATCCAACAGACAATGGCCAAAGAACACACAGTTTTTAAGTTCCAACTACATAAGTGATCCAAACATTAATAATTTCTACATTTCTATCTCATTCTTCTAGTGTTCCCGTACAGGAAGGGCCCGCCTCCTCTTCCTCCACGCATGTCCAAGCCCATGATCTCAGTAACAGCACAAAGCAGTACTGAGTCCACTCAGGATGCCTACTTCCAGAGTCGGTCCAAACAGCACAGTAATTCTGTGGATCTGATTGAGAGCTCCAGAGGGGGTTATTACCCAAGTGGGGGTGCATTGCGCATTAGACAGAGCAGCAACTCCACAGAGAATGTAATCATGGATGGTCGAGCTTTGAGGGACTCTGGCTATGTGGGAGGGACAGGAGCCATGAGGCCCAAGCACAGCGCCTCAGCTGAAAACCTGCTGGAAGGACCGAGGGGGCTGAGGGACCGTGGTGGAGGCAGCCTGGGCAAATCTGCATCCCTTCCTCAGACCAGCATTATGCTCAGCAAGACTGTTAAAAGCATGGAGGAGCAGAAGCAGGAAGGCAAAGGGCGCAAGTGGAGACCTTCTATAGCTGTCCAGGTAGGGAAAGAGTGAAAAGCTTACCTATCCAGATTTTTTTCTGCTGCACTTATTTGGGTTAAGATTGGGTTAAGCTACAGATGAGCAACAAAGTCCACAACAAATTTCCAGAAAAGTTGGGACACGTTCTACGTTCTAATTCACTTGAACCTTTATTTAACTGATAAAAGAACAAAGAAAAGATTTTCTGTGTTTTAACAAACAAAACAAATTGTATTTTGTATTCACACAAAAAAACAGTAGAATGTGACACGTTGAACACACTCAAAAAAAGTTGGGACAGGCAAAATAAAACTGAAAAGGTATACAAGTAACACAGGAAGATTCCACATCTAGCAGTTTAACTGGTAACAGGTGATGTCATCAAACTTGAGTATAAAAGGGCTCCTGCGCGGGCAGCAGCAAAACGTTCGCCCTATCATCCGGAGATCGCTAGTTCATGTCCATGTGATACTATAGCTGCCCATAGCTGGGAGCTCAGAGAGCAAAACTGGCTGGGCTCTCGGGGTGGTAGGGGCAGCATACACTCTGTCTCTGAGCTCATGCATACAGATGGGTGTCATGAGTGCTTTCCTCTGAGCGCGTCACACCGCTCCCGGATGTTGCATGAGCTGGCGTCATGTGTTTCAGAGGAAGCATGTGATAGCTTCACCCTCCCTGATTGGTAGCTCGTCATGTGACGTGGGAGAAATCAAAATCATTGTCATACAGTACACCACTGCATTGAGAAATGCAACCTGAAACTATTATACAAAGAGGAAGCCATATTATTTTTGTGCAAAAGAATTTCTCTGACATGGGTGATCTGCAAATATGCGAAGGGGCTTATACTTGTATTTTGGAGAGGCATGCCAAAGTCAAACCAATGTCTTTCCCAAGAACTCCATGTTTATTTCAGCAGAACAGTTACAGCAGCATGGCTTGACTAGTCTGCCTGCAGTCCTATTGAAAATGTATGCTGCATCATGAAGAGGAGAATCAGACAACAGTGACCACAGCAAGAATAGGCAAAGATTCCACTTGCAACTGTAACAATTACTGTACAACTGTAACTGTAATCTTCAATTCCCAAATGATTAAAAAGTAAAATTAAAAGAAAATGTGATGTGACCCAGTGGTAAACATGTCTCTGTCCCAGCTTTTTCTGAGTGTATTGCAGATATCAATTTCTAGATTTGTATATATTAACAAATAGAATTAAGTTCATCATTGAAAAGACTGAAAATCTTTTCTTTAATAAAGGTTCAACTGAATTAACAAATTACAGATTTCGGTTTTCTTGCATTTTTAGAAAGTGTCCCAACGTTTCTGGAAATTGGGTGTGTTCAGTATGCTAAATGTCCCATGCTTTTCCTGTAGTACTCTGTTACTTGTGCCTTTTCTAGGTGGATAGCTCTGAGACTCTGTCAGATTCAGATGCAGAGGGCAAATCACTGAGAGAAGTGCACTCCGTTGGAATCCAAGTTGAGGATGATAAGAGGTATCTGTTCTCTCATTTGCTTGTTTTCTTTTTTCATTTCAGTTCAATTTCTTTCATTCCCTCTCATTCCACCAGCAAGTGCCTATAATCAGAGATTACTGGACTGACAAGCGTATGGCGGATGGGTGGAGTGTAAATCGCACACACTCAGTGGAGTGTATGTGTATAGAGCACAGAGTGTGCTGAGAGGGTATAATTAGGCCTTACGTGACATGCCACATTGTGTAAAAAGATGTCATAGTTATCCAGGCGGGGCTGCTGACCTCATTATCGTGTGTGTCATATGGCAGGATCATTAGCCCCCTTCAGGCTTACTGATATGAGGTCGCACAGGTCACAAATTTCTTTTTTTTTTTATGTTTGACTGGACACATCAGACTAAAAGTACATTAATATATATATACATTAATGAAAGAGTATAATGTTATGCCCAGCTGTGGGTGGTGCCACATGCTGAAATCTATGCTTGCTAGTTTCTTTTCACTTTATATTAGTGAAAAATAGTTTTGAATTTTCCTCAGGATGTAGGATTTTACCAAACAAAGAGTGTTTCATAAGCTATGTAATAAACCTAGTTCTTGGTACTTCTTTGGACCCTGCTGTATTCATGCTTTTGTTCAAGCTTGTGTGTTTAGAAATTAGATTCAGGCTCATTCCCGAGGTAATTTGTCAGGGACTTTTCTATCTGTTACTCTCGCTCTACATCAGAGCACGACATTCTCTGCTGCTCAGCCAGCGTCATTCTTATAAATGCTACGGCATCAGATATACAATCGCACTTTTATAGAGGTGTGATCATAGTGTAGGGCTCATACCCAAGGTAATTTGTTAGGGACTTTTCTGTCCCTTTTCTGGCTCCTTGCTCTAAATCAGAGTAGGACACTCTCTGCTACCCAGGTGACATCCTAACGTTTGTAGAGGTGTGATCATGGGGTAGGTAATCTAGTAGGGATTTTGTCGTTTCTGTTCATCCTATGTATGAGCTTAATTAAGCCCCTTATATTGTGTGTGCATATCTCTGCGGTTACATGCACAAACTCATTACGCAGACAGCCTTTGATTCCTGGCCATGTCAGTTTTTGCACAGTACAATTCAATAAAAAAAGGAATAAATAAATAAAATACACTAAAATTTATTTTATTCATATTTATATATTATATTATATTTATATATATTAATTTTACCGCTTTATGAATATATTTTTTTTAACCCCACTCTCCTTCATCATTTTCTGTTATTTCTCCCTCTGTTGGCTGGGCTGACAGATAACAGCCCAGCCTTACCCTGCACTTGGAAGCAATTCTCCAGGCCCCCGGCAACAGGCATCTTTGCTTTACAGCAAGTCTTTGCATGTGCCTAAGACTTCTGCATCGTACTGTACACTAATTACTTTCTAAGTTTTACTGAGCGTCTTAGAGAATCTGACACAGCTCTTCTGGAGACTTTAACTGTCACACGTACTTCTTTTTTCTACATGTAAAACCCAGCAGCCTTCATTATGTTTTTTCTGAAAGTGGTTTGTTATGTGTTGCTTTCATTACTGACTTTCAAATATTTTTGTGTAACTGGTTTGTTGAAAAAATGAAAGTTTAGAAATATAAAATGGTTTTGTACCTACTCAATAATACAGAACTAAAAAAAAAGGTTATACCTAAAAACAATACGGTGCCTAAGACTTTTTGTATTCAGTACTGAACATGAATAATTTTATTAGGGAGCTGCTTATTTATTATCCGTGCTGTTCTTTGTAGACGAGCTCGATTTAAACGCTCCAACAGCGTGACAGCAAGCGTCCAGGCCGATCTGGAGCTGGAGGGTTTTGGAATTCTGAGTGTGCCAACACAGGACAAGGGGCTGCAGTTTGGATGCTCGTTCCAGCACCACACCTCAGAGCCTGAGTCGGAATATCGCTCCACCGTGCACACACAGGGCCAGTGGGCATACCGGGACCAATGCCATGGTGCCTACTCCACTGAGCCCTGTGCTCTGGAGCTGCGGGCTCTGCCTCACACACACACTGAACGAGCAGTGGCAAGTTGGCATGAAGGTCCACGCAGCCTGCCTGACTCAGGCCGAGCATCACCGTGTCTGCGAGATGGAGAGTTCTTCCTTCGCCTGCTGCAAACTGAGGTGGAGAGGATGGAGGGATGGTGCCAAAGCATGGAGCGAGAGGCTGAGGAGAATGAGCTTCCAGATGATGGTGAGTTAAGAGGAAAAGAGGGCAGGACTGTCTAATGCCATAGGGTCTGGTGCATTTATATGATTTATACAATGAAGTAACACAGTGTACATATTGAATTCTCTAAGCCAACGGAACCTATACCTTACAGTGCCTTGTATTACTGTTACTACTTGTGATATCTAGTAAAGTCTGTAAAGAACATTTGCCAGAATAGTAAAAGGCCCTTATTCATCAAAGTTGAATAGACCCAAGTAATAATTTGTGCTCCACTTGTCTATGTTTGAATCATGAATGTATTGCATGGCATCAAAATGAATATCCCTCCCAATATCACCTTATTTACGAAAAATATGTCATATCTATACGAATTTCCCCTCATATACTGAAACCCTACTAATGAAACATTCCCTAATGTTGCAATAATCAGCATTCAGCAGGCTATCAACATCACTGAAGAAAGAGAGTTATTCAAGATCTTCTGAGGAACAAGAACATTTGTCCATGACGAGCAGCCCACTTCATCAGCACCTCTCAAGGACACAAACAAAAATACACATGTGAAGAAACCTTGAAGCATATTGTTCAATATCTCACACACCCCAATTTATAATATAATAAGATTATTATATAATTCTACCTTGAAAACATATATTCAATTAAAAAATATGCAATAATGTCCATCTGCTCAAGCCTCCATATCCATATCTTTATGGTGTTTCTATACAGTATGTAAATGCACCTCAACTGAAATACTAATGAGCTGATAATGATCCATGTCTGCACTTCTAATTCACAATTACAAATGACATGTTGGCACTAAACCCCATTACCTGTAACTTAGTACAAGGTTCATGCATGCACAATTGTGATTATCAGGCATAAGAGGGTCAAAAACTGACACGTACAGTATGCCTGAACGCAGCCACTTGTACACCAATTAATGGACTCTTGGAGATCTTGGAGGGAATGTTGCACAGTCCTCACACTGATGTTTGCTGAGGTCCCAGCACTGAATTCCTATGTTAATTGAGGCAGTGTTGCACGCCTATTGCATGAAACGATTCTTGACAGCCAATGCTGGTCACGTTCACACAGAGTCTTTTTTACAGCCACACTACTGTTGTAAGTTTGAGATTTTGCCGGAATCCTTGTAGTCACGGTACACCCTTGAAATGCTCCTATGTGAAAATCCAAATGTTGCTTCTGCCTCTGAAATGCTATGACCCGTCTCACAAGTTCCAACTCCGTTGAAAATCAAAACTTCATGATAACTTGCCATTCTCACAGCGGAAACAGCTCTAGAAGCTTCCATAGATGTCTATCACTCTATATTCGCACTGGCGGACACAGCCAATGACGTGCATAGGTGGCGTTGCTATCTTTTTTTATTTATAGGCTCCTGTACCAGTTTTTTACTTCAGTGTAGTTTAGCTTGTTCAGTTCACATCATAGCTGGTAATAATTCTAGATTGGGATATACACATTTGAAGCCATTATAATCTATATGCCACATGTTTAATTTGCAGATTCCATTGGTACCATGATTTCTATGGAAAGTTTTCCTCCTAATCTTCCTGGAGAAATCTTTTAGCTGTCTCCTAAACAAGCCAGTGTATTATTGTTATTGCTGGAGTACTGTCTACCATAAAAATACTAACAAATGGCCATAAAACACGCAAATCATTATCTTGCTTGGTATATTGTTATGTGGTACATTGTTGGATTTTTTTTTTAAATAAGAAACAAAAGAATTTATTTGCCTTCACATAGATTACTTTTCTTATTTGTACTCATGTATTTATCAGGATGATTCCTTAAGCATTGTAAGATTCACCAATTCGCACCAGTGCACTGGCATGTCAAAGTTCAGGATGCAAGTAAAATAGTGTGCACTGGATGCAGTTTGGGATGAACTCAGGACAGATCGTTCCTAACATCTTTTCCTTGGTAAAATCTGCTTTATTTATATATATATAATGCTTAGTCGAGGTTCAATGTCTTTAAATATATAAATGTGACCAGTAATTTTATATTTAGATTGATTGCCTCTCTCTCAAGCACATACTCTCATCTCTCATGCTCTCATCAGTAGCCAATTCTCCTAATGTCCCTCAGCCAAGACTCACCGGAGTTTAGAGGCGTGTCCTATACCGTATTGCATCATTTTACTTAGCAATGTATCTTGTTGAAACGCATTGTGTAAAATGTAATTATGTCACATTACACTGCATTGCAATATTAGTGAATTATCTCGAATCGCATTAGTAGTTGCTTTAAATGCATGTAGTGAGATGTCTATTGTATCAGCATACATATAAAGAGCCATTTTGTGTATATTTTCATTAATATTGCCACTAACATTTTCTTTTATGCTTCGTTTACCAAAAAGAAATGGCCTAGGTAAACATGGCAACCAGCAATAAGCACAACACCTGAATTCCGTCCTGAAATAAGCCAGTATGCTTTCGGTTATGAGCTCTTCTCTCCTCTCCTGTAGTGCTGGAGCTGGTCCGAGCAGCAGTAGGCAGTGCACAGATGTTAATGTCCCAGAAGGTGCAGCAGTTCTTCCGCATGTGCCAGCAGAGCGTGGTAAGCAGGAGGCCTTTCCTCTCTTGTTCTGGCCTGATTCCTCTCACTAGGGAGCCACTGATGAATTTCATTACAACGTCATTATTGTTTAGATACTTTGAGACTTAAGAATATCATGCTCCTGTAATCAAGGGCACTAACTTGATTTTTCCTTCCTCGCCCCACCCCTCAGGACCCCACATCATTCCCCCAGCCCACCACTCAGGAGCTGGCTGGATCCTGGGACCTGCTGCAGTTGGCCATTGAGGATGTGCGTGTGAAGTTTCAAGACCTGCAGCGGATCAAGGAATCAGGCTGGAGGCTGCCTCCTGAGGCGAAGGTGAGAGGGAATGGTCATTCAGAACCATTGTATGCCCAGATCAACCCAAGAACTAAACCTCCAGTGGGCAGAGGATCTGCTTGTGTTATTGAAACTGGCAATACATGGCTACATAAGCAGCAGTAGAGTAGTGATAGAACTGATCTGTAGAAGACTGCCAAGCCACACGTTCTGTACTTTCTGAATAATTAATACCTTACTATCCCTAACGAACATATAAATTTCTCTTCTCTCTGTTTTTCATTTTCCATCTGCATCATAATGACGTGGTCTGTCTTCTTCTGCTTTTGCATGTCCCTCTTGGTATTTTTGTGTTCATTTGGTGCCCTTTGTCCTTCACATTCAAATGCTTCACATCCATATCCACATCTACCACATCATCACTCATTCTGTGCCCCTCATTACTACCACCTCCCCCCTCTCAGGAAGAGACAAAGCTTCCTCCTCCATTACCAAAGAAGCCAGCAGGTGGAGTGACTGGGAGTCTGCGGGCAGAAAGCATGGCCGAGGCAGGAGTGGGAAGCACTGGTGGTACGCTAAAGGTCTCTCGCGGGCGTAGCATGCCCATACCCTTGCCATTGAGGGAGAAATCCCTAGAGCTGGGCGATCGGCAAAGGCTGGAAGCGAGGCGGAGACTCCTCCAAGCAGGCCCCATGCGAGCTGCTTCTTTCCGTCAGAATTCGGCCACAGAGAGCGGGGATAGCATCGAGATCTACATCCCTGAGGCTCAGACCAGACTGTGAGCCAGCCAAGATCACATTTCTCAATCACAAAACAAATATAGCAAGTTTCCTCTCCCTTTTGAGCGACCCACAGTATAGCTCACCAACCAAGCGTGATTCAAATGAGATGGAAAAGAGACAACATGGGTACTTTCTGGAGGAGAGACCACTCACTTGTTTGCATTGAACCTTACAGATTAATCCTCACTGTTTAAAAAGGGCTCCCACCAGCACTACCATGTGGTATGAAACTGTTTTTTTTTCCCACAAGGCTTAAATAATATCCCGAAACCTTAGGACTTTTTTTCAATAAATGCCTCCGCGGAATACGGGTGCAATATTGTCTTGGTGAGAGGATTTTAGAAATTTAGCTACAAATAGCAGACTCTCTTTTGATATAGTCTTGATATCTAAACTGTGCATTTAGTTTTGCTAGTGTGGTGACAGTAGCTCCTCTCACTGTGAAACAGCAGCACACTCTTGTGGCCAGATCAGATAAGTGCATCCCTAAATCTCAGGCCTGCATACATGAATTTGGGCTCCATCCCTTTGAACTGCATGTGCAGTATTGTTTAATTACAACAGGTCAGGATTCTGTTACGGGCTGTTAGTAGTCCGTGTTTAACAGGGGTATGCCTTTCAGTCAGTCAATTTCAGCAGTGCTTACTCCAAGATCTCCTACTCTACTGAAGCTTGAGTTCCTTTCCTCACTTGTAAGTCATTTTGGGTAAGTGTCTGCCAAGTGAATATGTAAATATAAATTCAGTCAAGGCCCCATTTCTGTTTAATGTATTCTATCCATTGAGGATAGAGACAAAGATCTCAAGCTCCAAGTTGCTTCACCTGGTCAATTGTCTGCTCTGGGCACACAGAGGCAATCCCCATCCTTCCTCTAGTGAACTTCTGTGTGCCAGACAAATAGAGGAAAGTGTGAAATCTGTTACAGTGAAGTCAATATTCCCCAGACTGAAACACTAGCCTCTTATTCTTAGAGATCTTTTCTAGATGTAAGTGTATAAAAACACTGGGTTTGGATGTGCGGTGTTCATTTTTGTATTTAGGTGTCTTTAAAATGGTGAATATCCGCCGTGCCCCCATACAGGAAATTGCTGACCACCAGACCTCAAGTTTTGCCTGGATATGTTTTCATTTACTTAATACACTGTTTTTAGTTACTTATTACACTATGTGTGTTTGTGTGTGTGTGTGTGTGTGTGTGTGTGTGTGTGTGTGTGTGCATGGAAAAAGACAGTTTGTTCAAATATTGTTAGCAAAATAATGCAAGGTAACGGCTGCCCTTTGTAACACAATAGCTCCTAGTCTTGCAGTTGCCATTTTTGGTACATTTTCAAATAATATTTATGTTTTTGGTTCAACTGTAGACCGATTTGAAAAGTATTTACTAGGAAATTGTATATTTTATAAATGACATTTTTAGATTTAAATATGAAAAGAGTAATCCCTATCGAAAGTAAAGTATAATTCAGTGTAGTATAAAGGAAAAGAAGGAAAACAAAGACAAGGGCAGGAGATCTCTGTGCTCTCGTATATCTAGATGATCAGTGTTGCCTATTTGTTGTTGAATATTCATATGAAGTCATATGGAGCCTGCTGCTTGAAGTGCCCAATTTCTCTTCTCTCACTCTTGACCTCAGCCTTGACAGGCTGAATTACAGAAGAGCCAGGAGCCACTTATAGTCTTTGTTGTCCTGTATAGACTAGTTGTGCCTAATTAGCACTTTGTGTGGCTTTTCAACTGACTATGATATTTTACTCAGTATAAAGTATGTTATTCGTATGGAATAGGTACTTCATTCGGTTTGTAACACTTTACTGGATATTCACTTCAGCCAGTAATCTATGTAACATGCATGCCTTTTAATACATTCATGTATAACTTTTTATACTTTATTTCAGTGAATCCATTATGCCAGTTCTACTTTTATTTATTTAGTTAGTTTTTTTGTTTTTGCTTTTGTTTTTTTTAACTAACCCACTTTCAGATTGAGGACGAATGCCAATGACTTGCCTTTGTCTCCTTAATCTATTTCTAAATTGCAGATCAGCTGCATATAAAAAATAGGGAATGTCAAATACATCAAATATCTGGCTTAGCATGTCAGAAAACAGGAAAGCACAAAAGACTATTCCCTTTTTCACTGTGAAGGACTTCTGTCCGTTTGGCATACTGGACTCAACATTTCTAGTTGTCCTTCTAGATTCATGGTTTTAATGGAACATTGTTTGATAACATGCTTTTTTTCTTTCCTCATAGGGAAATGAAATCTTGCTTTTTTGTTGTTGTTTCGTTGGTTGTTTTATTTATTTATTTATTTTTTGCATCAGGCATTTGATTTTTCGGATGGACTCATTACCTGTTTGGAAGACTGACACAGAATCAGCTGCACACAGTGAATAAAACATTTTGACCATCAGGCAAAGTGTGTCCCAAAAAAAAAAGAAAAAAAAGAAAAAAGAAAAAGGATGGACAATCTTCCAGCAGAAACATACACACTGCAGTTGTCAGTACACCTCTCTGCCTCAGCTTCCATACCTGAAACATGACCCGGCCATATTTGGGGTACATGGAATATGAGGATGAACAGATGACACTTTTCCGATTCTACACGTTTCCATCCAGCCTTGAGTTAACACCACACATATAACAAGAACTCTCTGTCGCATCTCTGTTGTTATTCTAGGGGCTTCTAGTGCAAAAGCAGCCTGCAGGCCATGTCCTCCCCATAATATCATTAGCATTAGATTGTGCAGATGATGATTATATTTTGGTAGCACAGAAAAGCTTTGTAGCAGCGTGTGTTCAAGGCACTGTGGTGTATTTTTTTCCCTGCTCTATAATAAATCAGTGCAGTACTTATTCACTGGATATCACATGGGTCATAGACTTTTAAACAATTACTGTGTAATTAAATATATCCTCTCACTCTGTTTTACTATTATGTAAATATATCTGTTGCATTGGAAGTCATTGTATTATATGGATTATTATGACAATAATTATTATCACATTATAAAGAGAAGTTGTTCCTTAACCTCTGCTTAAACTATGGAAGATATGAAAAATTTGAAAACAGTGTGTTCTGTTTCACCTCGGATAACCACCAGTTAGAATCAGCTGGATACCTTTACTGGGACCTTTGAACATAAAGTGACATATGGAACAGTTCATATTAAATACCATTGTCCAACAGTAATGGTTCCTTTTCTTCTTCTCACTTCACACATACAGTAACTGGACTACGTGTACACCATATGAAGCTATCACTTGGCATCTTGTGACTTACAGGACAGTTGAACCTGTATGCCAAAGCTGCTGATAGCCTCCTCTCATGTCTTCTACCTCACCTCTAGCACACAAGCACCGTTTTTAAGCTATTGGAATCACAAGATTGCCCTGTACTGTTTAATAAATGGACCCACCTTTCCCTGCTGGGTTGGGTTCTCGCTCAGTATGATCTCCTCCAATTATTACATATCCACCCCCATCTAGCTGACCGAAATGCATATGGCTATGTGGAGTGGTTGGGTGGTTTTCCTTGGCTACCACATGCTGTTGTCCCTATCCTGTCATGTTCTACCACAGTATTAGCTACTCAGCCACATCACTCGCTGTCCAACCAATGCTGTGGCGCATACCTATGGGCAGAAACTACACCACACCAGTGGGTTCTGATGATAGTGTTACAGCGATGCCAAACTCCAGTTCCACCTTTAGCCCCTGTCTTTCTTGAGGCTCTAAAATTCACTAAGAATTCTGGTTACGCTGTTAGATTATTATGCTTGCCATGGCCTTCAACCAGGTCATTATGTGCAGTACTGCCTGCTGTTTCGGATGCTAGGATGCACTTTGCAGCCAAAGTGATCATCCCTGTAGGCTGGATGTATGAGTTTATTCTCATAGAGTGGGTTATCAACCTACAGCTAGACCTGGAATGTCTTAACAAAAGGGGCACAGCCGTTAGCTTGGTGGAGATGCAAGAAGAGATAGTCACCACAGGAATACTGTGGGGTCAGGGAGCACAGTCGCTCCCCAGTGTATTATCAGAACAGATCAACTGGCTGGAAGTAAGGACTTTCTATCTAGCCTTCAGATTTTTCTGAGAAGTCACCTAGTTCCCTGTACTCTTATGATGTTAGATAACAACAGGGTGGCACAAGGTCAGACAGGATCCCGCCAGGTGGGTCTGTGAGAGCCAGCTTTACAATGGAGCAATGGCTGTATTGTTGAGGCAGCACATGGGAGACTGGTAACCCTAGTTTGGGATACATTTAGCAAGGTGCTTATGGACATCAACACATTGCTGATTGTGGTTCTCCCTGGCAGAGCCAGACAGCCCATTGGGACAGAATGCTTTTCCTAATTTAATAATTCTTCCTACCTTGCACAAAATTTAGGAACCAAGCCACCGAGTCCTGCTAGTGGAGCCAAGATGTCCAGCACGACCTTGGTTCTCACTGTTTCCTTCACTAATGGTTGAAATAACCTCAGGGTTTCCTTTGTCCATTTTTTAATGATCATGTCAGCAAAAAGAATGGTAGAAGCGCATGGCCTGGCCTGGGATTTCTGTCTACGGTCACCCAATCTTGCAAATCAATTGATTGACCTTGCAGTGTTCCATGAAACCAAGCCTTTAGAAAGCACTTTGTTGTGGCCCCATGTTAAGGTGTGTCCTGCTTCTCATGACACTGTGGCAAATGATATTCTCACAACCCATGGCCATTAAGAGGGGTGAAATAGAATGCTAGTAACAGTGGCTCCCAGATAATTACCAGAACCTGCAGTTAATTTTTACTTCAACCTATTGCAAATACCGCAACATACATCACTCAACAATGTTTTTGGAAGATCTTATGACTCATGTGCACACACACAAGGTATCCAAGTGATTCTCAGCACCTCTGGAGGTTATCCGATGTTCATAGAACCTCATTTACATGCATAGCTAGCATTTATAATGTACAGAGAACTACCTTATTTAGATTACATTTTTATTGCTGCTAAAGTAGAAGGTGGACTGGAAGAAAATATGTTGTAAAATGTAGTAAAAAAAAAACAAAAAACAACTATATTCCGCTAGACCTGGGCTGCTGCATGCAGGATTATGGATGAGATTTTAAATGGACTATCATTTTGTTCATAGCACCCAGAGTACGGTGAATTACATTACTTAAAATTTACATTCAAACTTTTCTTTTCATCTTTTTCTACTCTGACAGAAAACAAATGTGGGCATTCTGTAATGTAGCAAAATACGTTTACATTCCTTTATTTGTTCCTTCTTCATTCACTGACCCGTTTAAGGAATATAGCACTGTATTTCACCATTTTTGACTATTTACATCAGTACTTGTTTTGACTATTTAAAATGTAATACAAGCATAAATGCGCAAATTGTTTTTTTTTTTTATTTTGTACTTTTTTTTTCTTCATGCCTTTATACAGGCCATCAAACAGCAATAGCATACTACTTCAACTTGTTGATATAGAATATGAATCAGTTACTGCAGTTTGTTTCAAGAGAAGAGTTGCAGCTAACCAGTGAGGGCCTGTGACAGCTGTTTTAGATCCAGTAGGTCATTGTTCCCTTGCCATAGACGTGTACAGCTAAATGTGCAGTAGCTGTAAATTAAGACAGAAGGCTCACTGTGATGTGGTTAACCTAACACAGAATGTAACACTGTTAATGGCTGTAAACGTTTTTTTTTAATTACGATAAAGCTATTTTAGCAAGCTCAATCATTCTTGTCCAGTTACTTCTGCGTCTGTCTTTCTTCACAAAAGCTGCCACCCCGAGGACAAAGCTAACTGTACGTAACTCATGAAGTAAATAATGAGATTAAGAGACTAATATAAAGTTCTACTTAACATGGATAAAAAAAAACTTTAATTTATCAGTGATGGATACAAAGTAAAAAATACAACAGAGCACAAAGGTGTCTTGTCTCCAGTTTAAACACAAGATGCTGGTTGAAGAGACAAACGAATATGGTTTCATACTGTGTGGCGAACACTGAAGGAGAAAAAAAGAAATGGGAATGAACAATAAAACACATTTTGCCAGGATCCACATTAGATCAGTCCAAATTTACTACGTAAAACCAATTTTCACTCCTGCGTCTCCATGCTTTCATCCTCTCCTTCTCCTCCCTCTTCCAAAGCCTCTTCCTCCTCTTCTTTCCGCTCTGGAGGTTTCTCATAGGCTTTCTCAGATGGAGTGACAATCACTCCATCCCATGTGGACATCTCTGAAGCCAGGTCTACACACACACACACAAACGTTACTTCATGAAGGTAACAAAGAAGAAAACATTCCAACACCAGTACATCAGCAGATTTATTTATTTAGACAGAAGTCGAGAACTTACAACTGGCATCTCCTTCAAGTCCTAATATCTTCCTGTAGCCACCATGGGAAAGAACCCTCACCAGCGTCTGAGCTGTGAAACACACCATATCCTGCAGACACGCATGATACCAGTCATAAATTATAGCAAATTCTAATATACCATTATAAATAAATAATTTGCTATTTTAAATTATTTAATTTCATATTCCCTTTACATGAATCATACCAGACATCTCATCATATAAAAAAAGCATTTGCACTGTTTACCACTCATGTCCAGAGGTGTTACCAGCCTATTAGTGATGACTGTGTCAACACAGCTACTCCATAACCAATTTCTGAAAGAACACTCCACCAGGATCTGCATGGCATGAACATCTGGAGCAGAGCAGTATGCTCACAAAAATGGGACTGTTCATGGCCGGAAACATTATATGGTCCTATGAAACTCGTTTCTGCCTGTACGTGAATGATGCTAGGCATCGTGTTCATCGTAGACCTCAGGAAGCTTTTAATGATTACTGCGTGCAAGGTGTGGTTCAAGCTGGAGGAGGCTCTGTGATGTTCTGGGGCTGTTTTAAATACGTGGAAATGTGGCCTTTGGTTGAGATGACAGTAAATTTGATGCCCACAATGCCCAAGTTGAGCTTACAGACAACCAGGTTTTGCCTTTTGCTCATCATCTTAGCCAGGACTGTAACATTCCTATCCCTGTATTTCCAAAATGGAAATTGTCGTGTTCACAGGGCTGCAAATGACTTGATGAAGATTCAGCAGCATTCACACAGCTGGGCTGGGCTGAATTTCATTTTAAGCATACCTAGCAGGCAGGGCTGTTCTTGGTTAATATTTTTTGTTTGTATTGCGGCATCCAGCATAGAATAAATCCTTGTCATAGGACATAAGTTCAGTCTTTAATTTATTCAAACTCCCTACAGTATGTATCAAATCCAAAATTACAGAAAGTCCTTACCTGCTGCTCCAGGGTCATTACAGTGTGTATACGGAAGTTTCCACTTTCACATGGGTCAGTAATGCCTACAGAACCTGGCAGAAAAAGCCCAGCTGCTAGCATCTGGAGACAGCGTCTATATCACATATACAGACACATGCATGTCAGCTAAAACAATAAATGCCAGATTAGACAAACTGTTAGCAAAAAATAAATAAATAAATAAAAGGACACCCCCACTAAAAGGGAGCACAGTTAGCTTACCTGTAGGCAAGGTTGAGGGAAAGAGGCTGTCTGGAGGGGTTATTCATCACAGCCGAGTGTCCCTAATTTGCACAACACAGTTAAAGTCAGTACAATCAGGCTCAAATCAGACCTCTAGCTTATAGCACTACTCAGAGAGGACAGGAGATCCGAGTGGGCGTGTCTTCACAACATATGCATGGCTGTCACACAAATAGTTCCAGGTGTATTATGTACACACTGTAACTTATTTTGGCTTATTTTATAATTGCTGGTGGCCATGTAAATTGCTCTCAACCATAATGCTTGTAAATCCTTGTAAATGTCTTCTGTATTGTATTCTGCATTTTCAATTCAACCAATAGTTTTGTTTTAGTGGGAAATGATTGATAATATCCTAAAGATACCCTGGTAATAACTAGATGTAGATGTGTAATCATTCCTGAGATATTCAAATGTGCCAGAGCCCCCTGTGAATGAAATTATGAGCATCTACAGAAACAGGTAATGATGTATGGTGTGAAATTTGAGTGTGATGTTTGATCCCAAACATCTAAACGTTAGATGATTTTTTGCTATGAACTTTATTCATCAAGAGATGCTACTCAGGATTTTCCCTATTCAGGGGGCACCAACAATGGCCAGGGACATAAACCCTATATTCCAAATCAGACATGTGGGACTACAGCCATACCAGTTTAATCTGGGTTGGTGAAGTAAAAGGGAAAGAAACAGAATGGAAAAAAACTATATGACCACAAGAATTTCAGCATTTCAGAATTTAAAACAAATCTACTGACGGAAGACTATTACTAATAGGATTAATATTACTAACAGATCTAATCCACCAGAACATGTACACCAGTAAGCAGAGAATCCAGCTGGATGCTGGCTTTTGAATCGTGACTCACCAGGAGGTCCAAAATCCAGGGAGTGAGAGGCTCAAAGCCAGGAAAGCGCACCTGCAGATCCTTCAACAAGCGGATCAAAACCTTCACCCTAAGCAACACACATCACACTTTGATTTACGCAAACATTCTGCTGACATTTTAAAGCCGCTTCACCAAAGCCCCTTAAAAAGGATCAAAGTCTATGGAAGGTCCACATTTAAAAGGGAATGCTTTACAACTCCCAGTGCACTTTGATCATTTCTTTAAACAGATTTAACACAACAAAGCCATTAGAAGCAATGGAGGTCATGAGAAGGGACAGGCACGCTTACGTTGAGTGTGAGGCGTTCTCCTCAAACCAGCGAGCATGGCGAATGGCAGCCAGGGCACTCTGCAGCACCTTGATGTCCACTTCAGAGAGGAGACAGACAACGCACAGGTCAAACAGTCACCACAGCAATAAAAAGGGGGGGGGGGGGGGGAGCACGACCATTTATTAGCTAGGAGCTTACAGTGGAGTTCAGGGTCGAGCTTGCGCAGGTTTGGAGGAACTGTAGTGATTAGGATCTTCACTGTAGCATCAGCGGAGCTGATCTCAAAGCCAGTCTCGTTGGTCAGCATAGACAGCACTAAAGCAGGCAAGGGAAGCAAAGGAACATTGGAATCGTATAGGACAATTACAAAACACTACCTGTGTACTAAAGCCTGTACTCACCTTCAGCTGGGTCCTGGGTACGCAGAGTCTCCACTACTTTGTTTCCTAATGCAGCGACTGCCTCCACTGCAACAGACGAGAGATTCTACTTCACATGTACACGGGCGAAAATACGATATTTAACAATTTGGCCTTCATATGTTTCCCTAGTCATACTTTATATAATTCATTACACCCAAACCAGAACTGAGCTTCATCCTGTCGGTAAAAAAAAGACTTACAAGTAGGAAGAATCTTAAGGATGACAACAAGGTCAGCCACATTGTGTCCTGTCGTCATGGTGCCCTTTTTGTATGAGCCCACTTGCCGCACCTCCTCGATTTGCTTTACAATTATGACAAAAAGCACAAGCAATATCATCAAACTGTATGTATATGTATACACACACACATCTCTCTCTCTCTCATATATATACTCCTGATCGAAATCTTAAGACCTGCTAAAAAATTGGAAGAATTTGCATTTTGCACCACTGGATCTTAAGAAGGTTCTAAGCAGAGCTTCACAATGCTAAA
>JANCOA010000033.1:6789749-6801844 GCA_024363135.1 Leptodoras oyakawai
AGAATATAAAACATGTTTTCAGTTATTTCACCTTTTTTTGTTAAGTACATAACTCCACGTGTTCATTCATAGTTTTCATGCCTATATATATATATATATACACAGTATATAGTTAGTTAGTTAGTTATATTTAACTATATATCAGTAATTAGCTATATGTCCTAACTATGTGTGGTTTGTATGCTTGAGACATATCAAAACTGGACAGATCAATGATGAGCTGACAAGAGCAAAAAATGATTTAATGCAGAGTCCAGAGTCCAGACCTGGTGGGTGAGTCTTGAAGTAGCATTTTACCTAATCAGCTAATTACACAGGGCTTTATGGGCTACATTTGGAAGATTAGAAAAGTCAAAGCACAAAAAACAGAGGAGGACACCCTTTTTCACCTTGCCTAATGCTGAACCGAACAGTTGACCTCCATCTGACGACAGCCAGAAGAGGTCTCAGTTAAAATGTTTTGGGTTCTCAACCTTAACTTGCTACTTGCCCATATTATATTTTATTTGAGGACTAATCAATACTTGCTGAATTCTACTAAAATTGTCTACTAGAGTCCACTTGGTTCAAGAATCCACTTACAGGAGCGTGATTTATATTAAACTGCTACTATAAATGGACAGTAATCAGACCACTCTACTAGAGCTCATTCACCCTGAAGGAGCAGTAAACTTTATTGATAAGGGCTGGGTGCAAGCACTGCATACCCCCATGCACCACTACAAGCATCAAAGGCCTTAAGCAGATATTAAGTTGGTCTTATATTTCATTACATACAAAAATATGTCTTTTCTGAGACCTATACCTCAGTCAAAATATCACATGGCTGTTTATATCACTACATAGAGCACAATTTTCTGGGTGCATGTTTGCTTACCATTGTAGATCCAAAGCACAAACCTGTTCAAGGGAAACCTGTTTCTTTCATAGCAAAAAATCTCAATAGTCTCAATCTTAATATCCCATATTCTTCTTCTAAGTCATACCCACTACTATTAAAGGCTAACAACATGGCTACTACTGCAAAATGCAATGTAATATATAAAAGAAATGCCATGCAATATATTTTAACAAGGCAGTATTTAAATATAGATGTTCCCATGACAGCAGTTCAAAAGTACAAAAAGATATGCTGCTAAAGCAAAAGAGATAAGGGATGTCTCTGATGTCAGGCCTCTTTTATGCATTTCTCTGTGAATGTTAGCAAGTGACACAGGATAATCATAGCTAGTCAGAGAACAGATCCAGAGAGCTGGGTTTTAAGAATGACGAGAAAATAAGTTGGTGACACCAGCAGCACTACTGAAATGGAATGAAAATGACAAACAGACCTGGCAACCTTGGAGTAAACCAACAACTGCATGTTCTGCAGTGCTCCGTTGTCTCAGGAAGACAAAATATTTACTTACAAGCCCCATTTCCAGTAAAGTTGGGGAAATGAACACTTTCTTAAAATGCAATAAAGACTGAAATGTGTAATTTGTTAATTCACATAAAGCTTTATTTAACAAAGGGACAAAGAAAAGATTTTCAGTGTTTTCAATGACGAACGTCTTTACCTTTACTTACTTAATTATATTTAGTAATGCTAGCACCATCTACTTATTTCTCATCATTCTTAGGACCACAGTCACTGGCTCTGATCCCAGGAACTAGATATCCTGGGCAGTTGCCAACATTTATGTAATTGTCTCTGCAAGAAGAATTATAGGGAGAATTATATAAAGAAGTCCTATCTTCAGATATGTCCCTTATCCTATTTGGCTTTAGCATGATTCTTGATTGCAGAGAATTAATAAGCAAAGTGGATAGTTAATGATTCCTACCTTTTAACTCAGAACCATCACTGATAGGAAGCACCATGTTGAAGGCTTATAAAAACACTCTCCTTTGTACAAAAACAAGTCCTACACTTATCCCTTATGAACCAGATAATGCATGTTGTTTAACAGGGAACGCTTACAGCCCTAATACAATTGCTAGTTTACATAGATGACAAGGCCCTAGAGGCTCATCTCGGAGGGATCCCAGATGGATTAGACTTGATAGTATTGAGATCTGGGGAATTTGGAGGCACTTTCAAGTTATCACCTTGAATGAACAAACATTACATTAATATAGCGCCTTTCTCAAACCCAAGGACGCTTTACAGTCAACATACAACTTCAACACCAATCACACACTGGTTAGAAGCGGCAGCCAATTGCACACAGCATACTCCCAACTGGAGACCACAGCCCCCTGGGGGACTGAATGGGGTGCAGAGAAGGGGGAGAGGACAACACCCAGGACAGAGCACCATCCACCGCGAGATGGCAGACACACAGCCATTCACACACACAGCAAGATTATAGGGCAATTTATTGCACATCCAATTTATTGCGCATCATCCTACTGTAAGATGCCGTTGCCATTAGTGAATACTGTTGCCATGAAGGGGTGTACTTGGTCTGTTTAGGTAGGTGGTACGTGTCACATCCACAGTAGCATCCACATGAAGTCCCAAAGATTCCCAGCAGAACATTGCCCACACGGCTTCCGCTGGCTTTTCTTCTTCCCATAGTGCATCCTGGTGCCAACTCTTCCCCAGGTCAGTGATGCACACACATACCCAACTGTCCACATGATGTCAAAGAAAACGATTCATCAGACTAGACCACGTTCCTCTACTGCATTGTTCCAGGATTGCTGCTCAGGGGCCCATTGTAGGCAATTTCAGCAGTGATCTGTGTCAGAATGGGCACTCCTACTGGTCGGCAGTGACCTGGTCGGCAGTGACCCACCTGCAGCAAAGTGTGATGTACTGTGTGTTCCGACACCTTTCTATCACAGCCAGCATTGTCACTTTTTCAGCAATTTGTCCTACAGTAGCTCTTCTGTGGGATCCGGTTCACTGGTTGTCTTTCCTTGGACCATGTTTGGTAGGTACTAACCACTGCATACTGGGATACACTCCACAAGACCCGCTGTTTTGGAGATGCTTTGACCCAGTTGTCTAGCCATCACAATTTGGCCCATGTCAAAGTCAATCAGATCCTTACAGTTGGCCATTTAACCTGCTTTCAACACATTTGATTCGAGATATCCCGCATCTGGACAGTTGTCCATTGTAACAAGATTATCATGTTATTCACTTCACCTGTCAGTGGTTTTAATGTTGTGGCTGCTGGTTTCCTACCGCATTTCTGTTTATCTGACCACTCGTTTGAATCTGTTTCAGCAGTTTAACCACAATGGTGTTTTTATCACATACAAATACATAAAACACAAAGATTTTATTTTAGTATTGAATAAGCATGGGTACGCATTTCACAGTCACCAACAGTTTGGATCTTAATGTGTACTACTATTGCTAATAGATTTCCAAATAGATTTATTTGAAAATGCTGTAAAAAAAAAAAAAAACCCAGAACAAACATAATGGTATCATACCTTTTCTAAATCAGTATGGCTTGCAATACAGGGTTTCTTCTAAGAAGCATGCCAGACTGGAAGAATGCCAAAATATCTCCACAGTGGGGGTGTAGCTGTCTTTGTACCAGCTTTTCATGTTTTGGACATAAATACCAAGGCAGCAAGGCAGGTTTTAACATCCATCTGATCACCTTGAGCAAGGATCACATTGTTCTCTTTAATGAAGTGAACAGTGGCTAAACTTGTAACTCCCACTTATCACTTATCACTCTAATGATGGTGGCTATTGCTTTTTATTATTACATTTATTAAGTCAATGAAATTTGGGTTCTATTATTGGAAAAAGTGAGAGCGTGTGCTGCAGTAATGAGATCAGTAATCTTAATATTGTCATGTTGAGATATGAGACTCAATTGTTTTACTCAATTGTATTACTACACATCTTAAGCACAGATGGTAAAACTACACCACTAATTTAGATATACTTCATCCAGTCTAGTCCGCTTTCGTATTCAGATTTCCACTTGGGGAACATTTCCATTCGGTTTGCTTAGGAACTCTAGCCACTAACAAGCACGGGTGCCAAACCATTGTAGTGTGCATTCTTAGTGAGCATTTTATACTAAGGGATGTCAGTATGTTGGATAGCATAAACTAAAGTAAAATATACACTGAAGTTCCAGAAAAACTGGAGCCTAGAGCTGTTTCCTCTGTGAGAATGGCAAGGGAGGCGGTTTAATAGTTGGAGTTTGTGATGGGTCATAGCATTTGGAGGAAGAAGCAAAGTTTGGATTTTCACATATGATCATTTCAAGGGTGTATCGTGACTACAAGAATTCTGGCAAAACCTCGAGCTTATGACAGAAGCGTGACTGTAAAAATTCTCTGGGTGAACGTGACTAGTGTCAGCAGGTAAGAATCGTTTTACACAATAGGCGTGAAACACTGCCTCAAGTAACATCAGAATTCAATGCTGGGGACAAACATCACCGTGAGGACTGTGCAACGTTCCCTCAAGATTCCATGAGGGACCTACCAAGTATTAAATGGTATACTGTTTTTCTGGTACTTCAGTGTACAACATAGAAGAAAGCATATGAAAAATGTATTAAGCATTTTGAAAGTTTAGCAGAATGACAGGAAAGGTGTGATTAGGCTGGGAAGTAAAGTCTTATTTAACAATTTAAAGAAAAAAGAAAATGTGCTTTTATTTCTAAGGGGTTATGGTTAATAGTTGTGAAGCACGGAGTACTGATTTCCTGGAGACAAAGTGCAAAGCAAAGCAAAGCACTAATGGGACCAGCACTCATGAATATGTATATCATTGCAGCTATTTGCGGATTTGCAACTATATGCTGACAGATGAATAGATCTGAAGAATGTCCCAAGACATGTATAAAAGACTACGGAGATTCCATTCTTCAACACAGAACATCCCACAAGACATCTTACAGTCCAGAGTTCTCCAAGTTCTTAAAGCTGTGCAAAAAAAAAGACAGTTTATCTTGCTTTCATAGTATCCCAGTTACTCTTTTTCCCTCCATCTCTCTCTAATCATTGTCACCCGGATAGATCGATAGACCACAGCTGGCAGGCTGCTGGTCTCTGTGACGTCTTTGACATTCCAGCCACGTCTGTCCCGTCCTTTTAAGAGCTGCTGAACGAGATAGGAACTCTGGACTCTGGGACACTGCAGTAGCTTAATTCCAACACACAAAGGAGACACAGAAAGAGACAGAGAGATGTGTAAAAGAGATCGGAGAAAGTCACATTTTCGTCATGTGTGGAGAACACTGAGCTGTCAAGTCAAGATGACATAGCTTAGAGACTGTTATTTACTTTAATCTGGAGAATGACTTCCTTCTAGCTTTGAAATAAATATCTGGTACAGAACAAGATGTAAAAGACTCAGGGCTGGCATATTAAATTGCTGCTCTTGCATCTTTACGAGCAAAATTGGAAGTATCAAGGTCTGTGGTAATGTAATACCTGTTCCTTAGCAATGACGCAGTACAACGACGTCAGTGTCCGTACAAATACTACAGCTACATCATTAGCTACTACTATAATTTATTAGTCTGTACATACTACAGGTCAAGCCTTCCAGCATTTCAAACAAAGTAGTCTTTCATAGTGAAAGTGAAGAAAAATCAGAATGTCACTATTTTGCACTATTTAGTATAATTAAACTCTGATAACAGCAAAGCATGCATCAAAACACTTTTCAGTTACATTTCCAGCCACACTGTCAACTATGCCATAGCCATATGTGGTCAGAAGCCAAGGGAGCAAAAAAGGTGGATGGGATGGCATATGCTGCCTTTCCTGTCAATCACAGTAGCATTAGCTAATCACGAGGACATGGCTTTCCTTGATGCAGCATGCATGGCAGCTCGGACAAAAAATGGTTGGCTTCACATGTCTTAGAGCAGGGGTGTCAAACTAAATCCAAAAAGGGCTGGTGTGGGTGCAGGTTTTCCTTCCAACCAAGCAGAAGCCACAGCTCAGTCCACCTGTTTGTAATCAATGGATCTAATCAATGGATCTTGACTTTCAGTAGTGTGTGGCTTCTGCTTGGTTGGAAAGAATACCTGCACCCACACCAGCCCTTTGTGCATTTAGTTTGACACCCCTGTCTTAGAGGAAGCACATGTTACTGGTAGCTGTGTTAATAGCGGAGAGCTGGCAGCTGGGTGGGCATTGGCACATGACCAAATTGGGGAGAAAACCTGGTGTAAGATTTAGCTTAAAAACCATCTGCTTTGCTGTTTTTACGCAACCTATTACAGACTAATGAGTACCTGCATGTTTAATCCTGGTCTATTTCATTTCAGGTAGAAATAGTCTACATGAAAACAACCTGAAGGCTCTGGCTGGCAACCATGGTATAGCACTGTATACATACTGAACTGCTGCATAATCGTAATTCATTTAGTATGCACTAAAGTACAGGCTAATGTGTGTGTTTATGTGCATGGAGTAATTGATATGTACATAAACGACTTTGGCAGATGAAGTAGAAAATCTCAATTAATCTTCAATAGTAGCAAATACTACTGCTGCAACTAAAGTTGTGAATTTAACACTGTTCTTGGGAATTTGTAGATGTGTACTTTATTAAAGGTAGGTTTCTATTTTAGGATGCATTAGGAAATCATTTTTTTTATTTCGACCATAATTGGACGAGTCATTAAAGGAACTGAAAGTTAAATTAGTTTGAATAATAATAATAATAATAATAATAATAATAATAATAATAATAATAATAATAATAAATTAATTCTCATTTTAATCAAAAGGATGCCAATATGTGAAATTTCTCAGTGAACTTTCCCTTGAATGTAATTCAATTACAGGTGAATCATTAAATCTTTCACTGGCACATAGGGCATAACAACCAATAGTGGGCATAAATAATGCAGCTGTTAAGCAGTAAAGGTCAACCGTACTTATCTAGAAGCATAGAGGCAGATCCATAACTGTCAGATATCATCACCATCCACTGGAAGTGCTTTTGTGAGCTGCCTGGGGGCAACAGACGCAATACAAAAGAGGTTTCTAAATAATACATGAAAGGATCCAGGTGAAAGAATAGATTTTTCTATTTGTTCTGACTAATAACAATAATAATAGCTGCTAATTGGTGAGTCGGTTTGTGCATGTTTGGTGAATCGGTTTGTGCATGTGCATCTCGTTCTTTCTATGTTGCTATATCAAGGGATCGCACACAAATTGAAGTCTTAGAGGTAAGCTTGTAGGACTAGTTATATAAAGGTACTTCAGGTTCCTGAAAGACCACAACAATAAATTCATAACCATGAATGTCTCATTAATGAAAAACTGTGCAAATACAAAACAATACAAAACAAAACAACCTGGTGTTGCTGCCATTAGCCAGGTCCCACTGCACCTTTTTAAACGAGAACCTCTGAAACAGGTATTCTTTCTATAGCCAACTTGTGCTCATGTTGCAGCAAAATGTAAAAGCAGGAAACTCTGACGATATCAGGTCATGGTACCAGTTCAACTGTACATCCCATAATGCACTTCTAATACAATGACCTGCTTTAAGAATAATCAGATTTAAAAATGTGTGTTGGACAGCCCTTTAAAAATTTATCCAAATGTCTTGTTTATCTTTCCTTCATACCCGAGACTTCATTATTTTATGCTCGTTTTGGGTAACTCAAAACTCCACGCTTGTCTTAGTTGCATGGCATGTCAGACACACAGGGAAAAAAACAAGGCATTCTCCACCTGCTCATGAGGATATCCTTGCATCAACACCTCAGTTCCCCAAGGGTGACAAGTGGTACTGAAGCTTCCTGTTATACCCTTAGGACTGTGGGTAATGAGGAAAAGGTACAAAAATATGTTGTATGATGGAGAAATGCATATTTTGTGTATGTAAGGGGTAGCTAAACTGGGAAGTATGACCAGGTTTACAACTTGCGCTTCGTAATTACTTACATTAAACTGCTATGAGGGCTTGCACAACATCCATGAATTCATAACATCTCGGTGGCTTGAGCCTGACTAAATCCCTTCTGGCAAAGGTTCAGACTCAGAGGCCTTGGTAATGTAATTAGGATTTAATCCATGTTTAATATTTAAGCTACTACATATTCATAGTACTACTGTACTGCATTAGGATCAAGTTTTACCTTAGGCATGGCAGTCAATCAATCAATCAATCAATCAAGATACTTGAAGTGCTACCTTTATTTGTATATATAGTATTTGGATGGCACATGTTTTCCAGACATGCCATTAAGTAACACTGCTGGAGGATGCATGATCGATTTGCACAGGATAAGTGATCTCTGTATAGATCACAGCTATAGGAGGAGTGCTCATAGGCGTACTTGAATGATAGTCGTCACACCAAACATTTCATACATATATAGTCCCATCTTTAATGCAGAGCAATTATTTTGTCCATTATGACATTGTTGTAGTGCTTGTGGCCACGCAAATCACAAGCAGATCATTTCTTGGTTGGTCACATGGCTGTAACATTCATGTTAGCTTTTCCTGAACTTGCTAACTTAACTAAAATTCCCTATCACTTCTCTGATGAGTCATTTTACACAATGTCTGTACTGTCTGGTTGTCAGGCTGGTTTTGTGGTGATGACAGAAATCCCTGTAGAAGTTTTTTTTTTTTTTACCTAGATGGGTTGTACTTATATCACCTGTGGTTATTACTACTGTAGAAGGGAAAAATACAGCATAATCCTTCTAGACGCATGCATGTGCAGTCTGTAAAAACACATGGATCCAGATGGGACCATATTTCCAGCAATACTCTTGTAATAAATAAACCACTTCATCATGTAAACCTACTAAAATTTAAATAATGCTTAAGCTACATGACTACGCACTGGAACAGCAAGAGGTTTGGGCCGTACTTGAAGGCCCTTCAGCAACAGCCATCAGATTCAGTAAATGGAGCCATGTTCTCTGGAGTCTCTGACTCACAAGTCAAGGACAAGTAAGTGATTCCTTTCTATATAAATTCAAATAGAAGTCTCAGTATAATTGTCCCAACTTATCCCAACATCAAATCATTTCCTGTAAAAGATGAAAATGTTGTAAATCAGGGAGCCAGAGTGGTGTGACAGCCCTATCATCCATGAGTTCAAATCCTGGGAGTCCAGAGAGGAAAACTGCTTTATGGACAGAGGCATAGCATGCTCTCTCTCCCATATCAGTCACATCAACACTAGCCAATCATGTTTGTCTGTGACCTCCTGCATACAAAAGTGTGCGGGAGCGCTTTCCTTCGAGTTCGTTAAACCACCGCCACTAAGACATAAGCAGCAGTTTGAAAAGATGTGATCGTCTGGCTTCACGTGCCTCGGAGGAAGCATGTAATAGCCTCCACCCTCTCTGGTTGGTAGCTGTCGTATGACGAGGAGAGATGCCTAATGGGTGGGAATTGTCTATTACTAAATTAGGGAGAAAATTCAAAATAGAAGCTAAAGGCAAAATAAAAGCTGAAAATAGAAGGGGATCTGAAACCACCCACTGGTTTAATGGAAATACCACCTGGCTTTGTAGCACATCTGTGGAAAGTCACGCCAGCAGCAAGGCTGGCAAGGCATGTGCATAATCATTTTTCTCTCTATTAGCTGTGTCAACCTGTATTTTCCAGATCCAAGTACCGTAACATTAGGGTGAGCATGAGGAACAATGTGTCTGTGATGTCCAAACATGGCCTGCGGCGTCGTGCGATGACTCGAGCTGCTAAATGTGTTTGACAGCATCTTGCTCATTATAGCACTACACTCATTTCTCATTCAAAACAGGCAGTGGACAAAGCAAGCTTAAGGAATAGCCAGGTTCTATTAGATGAGAAGAACGCAACAATACCAACAGGCACCCATCAGGAGTAAGAAAACAAATGGCCTTTGCTCATTTATTTTTTTGAAAAACATTTTGTTTTTCATGCATCCAGTTCCCTTAAGGTGGGCTGAAGAGCCAGTGACTGTCCACTGCTTTTATGAGTTCAGCCATTTTGGAAATGCCATCCATCTCCATGAGAAACAGAGCATGTGGGCAATTGATCAAACGGCACCGCATGCACGATTTGATACACCTGGCATCGCCTGGCCGCTTTTGTGTGGGACAAAATGGAATACTGACAGTGGCCATGTGTTTCACTGAATAGGATTATTTTGTGCATGGATGAGATTCAGTAAGGGGTGTAGACTAAGGAGGATGTAGAAACAATGAGGTAGTGAGTACAGGCTCTTTGCCTATCACCTGTCCTCAGTCACCAGCAGCACAGGGCCAGAAACACTGGATTAAAAAAAGCATGTTGCATGCATCTCTCAGGAGAAATCTGGCATAGTTTGTGTGAATAAAATAACTGGCATGAAGGGGTTGAAATGTATTTTGTAAACATGCCATTCTCCATCCAACAACTTTGTTTCACATCACATGAAAAGAAAAAATCATTCAAATCAATATCAATAGTTTTGCATCACAACTGTAAAGACTGATGAATATTACAGTAACTCTGACAACCAATAATCGGTCTACGGAACCTCAATCTGCTTTTTACATAGGCGCGCTTTACTTTCCTCAAGTGCTTGACATTTCAACACCATTTCCATAACATTATATGCACTACATGATGTTTTGGTACTTTTTGTTTGTCTACTTTTTTTTTGTTTGGTACTAAGGTTTGTCTGTCTGGTCAGCACAATACCCAAGTCCATCTCCAGTTTCACCCAACACATTTATTTACTCTGCCTGACATGATGCACGATGTCCATGTGGCTGAATAAAACTCGTCTCGCACAAAACCGGCACTGCGACGACTCCATCCAGTATCGGCTTTCTAATGAGAGGTGGATGAAAGATGTTATGATCTCGCAGTACCCGGACAGGAGAGGTGCTCGGAGCTTTGTCTAGTGGCAGGCTCCAGTCCCTTGCTGCCAAAAAGATATACATCTGCCCATGCAAACTGCAGCATGCACAACAAACCACTTTCAGGGTTATCATCATGGAGCTATATAGTCTGTAGTACAACAGTAGTGCAAAGATGTAGAGCTGCAGCTGAACACACAGACACGCAATGGGACACAAACACAAACACACATCAGCATGGATAGACTGCTGAACATAATAACCACTCTCATGCAGAGCAACATAAGACCTCTGGCAGGAATTAGACATGCGTTATAAGGCGTTATAATGAACAGGCTATATAGTCGTTACACTGTGCTTAAAAAAAAGTGCAAGGACACATTTTCATATACAAAGAAATATTGTCTATAGTATTTTATATATCAACAAATAGCAAGGAAATGCAGCATCAGTGTGGCCTGTCGGTCATTTCCTATAAAAAGTGAGTGGTGACAACCTGAAAAACATTATTCTACAGAGAAATAACAGCCTCCGGGCAAGTTTCATTGTGCTTTTCATAATTCCCGTTTATTCTTTTATTTTAAACAGAAGCTGACAAAATTAGGCACAGCTGAAAGTAGACACATGGATGACTCACCCAAATGTTTGCGGTGAGGTAATGCGGAGTTTCCGTGCGTGTGTCCGCAAAGCGCTCCTGCAAACGGCGGTCAGCGTGAACGGCGCTCGTAACCGTGCACGCGCGCAGTCGCTTCTGCTTCACCTTCTCCTGCCTCTTCTTCTTCTTCTTTCAACCTGTCGCAATGAAAGGAGCGCGCGCATCTCCCTGGCTACCACATTTGCATAAGAAACACCCGACGCCTTCTCTGATTGGACCAGATTCAAGGCTCCGTTTCTGCCTAAATCTGATTGGATGACGCACCGGTGTCAATCAAAGGAAGCTTCCGGAAGTGTACGCGGCGCGTCTAAACAGACCGCCATGCGGATAAACAGCGTGAGAACGCTGTGAGAGACATGTCCAGTTGTGTTAGATGCTAGCATGGCGCTGGTAGGACAGGCTCAGACTAATAACAGCTCCCAGTTTGGCTGTAAAGCGTTAATAGACTGTTCTGACAAATCACCACCGTTAGGGTGTACAGGTCCTTCTCAAAAAATTAGCATATTGTGATAAAGTTCATTATTTTATGTACTGATAAACATTAGACTTTCATATATTTTAGATTCATTGCACACCAACCGGGGCGGCACGGTGGCGCAGTGGATAGCGCTGTCGCCTCACAGCAAGAAGGACCCGGGTTCGATCCCCGG
>JANCOA010000033.1:6805116-6824135 GCA_024363135.1 Leptodoras oyakawai
GTGCATAACTCCACGTGTTCATTCATAGTTTTGATGCCTTCAGTGAGAATCTACAATGTAAATAGTCATGAAAATAACGAGAACGCATTGAATGAGAAGGTGTGTCCAAACTTTTGGCCTGTACTGTACGTGAAATATGCTAGTAAAGGCACATTACATTTCTACCTATTGATCCTTCCCTTTAAAAGAACAAGTGGACTCAAAGCATGTCAGCAGAATGTGTTCCACAGCATAACCAAGTCTCCAGTTGTTCCTTTACATTACTTACTTCCCATTATCACATTATTCTAACAATGAAGTGAAAAAAACTTGTGCACCCTCTTTTTTCCTCTTCAGTTTTGCCTTGCTTGCCTATTTTGTGCTTACTACCTTAATGCATCAGTATAAAACAGGACAAAAGATCATTTAGTGTTGTCCATTTTTTAAGTTGTCCATTAAATGTCCATTGACTGCATTAAGTAATAGAGCACACTCTGATAACATCACTGAGGCTTTCTGGGATTTTATAGTATGAATAATTAACGAGCAAACAACCTACCAACCCATTTCTATTGACTGTAAAACAATTATAATTGGCTTTAATTGAATTAACAGTTTACTGATCATTATACTAATTATTTGGTTATTAGAAACATTTCATTGCATGATTTCTGCATCTTCACGGAATTTCCTGATGACTTCTTTAGATCTCTTTTAGACTTTCGTACAGGAAGGTATGAGATGCAGTACAGCTGGGGTTTATTCAGTAACTACTGGCAATGAGGAGGCTGATCTTGTCTCACTGCATTTTGTGGATGCGTAGTGTTATTTTATAAAGACAGCCCTTTTGAATGATATCACAAAAAGGTTATTAAAATTTCCTGAAGTGTTTGCAGCATAACATTTAGTGTTTAGGGTGATTCTGTTTATCTTGAGTTGCCGTATTTGCACAGCCATGCTATGAATCTTTTAGACTATTCCATATCAATCTACACTGTAAATAACCAGACTACACAATGGCAGTAAACCATTTTGGTGTCACTTGAAGCATTTCCTCTTCACCGCCTGAACTTAGCAGCTCATTCATTCTCTGCCTGGCACCATCTGCCAGTTGATTTACATGTCCAGACACAATTTTGAGTCTAGATTGTCCAACAGTAGTTTTTAATGGCTCACTTTCATTTCTAAGGGCAAAGGTACAACTATTGCAGATGTCCTGTTGCCAGAAACGAACACGTCACAGCCGCAAAATGCAATAGGGAATAATATAAACAACGGGGCAGGTATAGCATGTTAAGAGCTGCAAGTCAACAGGGACTGCAAGTCAGCATTCAAAGGGTTATTAGCACGAATCTGGAGAATGACTAGATATTCCACAATAGTGGCTTGGCTGTGAACTGGAGGTTTGCTAATACCATCAGCCAATTATAACTGTCTGTCACTGTTCCTTTACAGCTCTGACGGTTATGTCTGTACTCCTCCCAGCCTGTGGGTAATAAGAAAATAAATTTCATCCTGCTTTAATAAAAAAACAATAGTAAAATAGAACACTGGGATCACGCTATGTGTAGTTCAATGCTCTTAGAAAAATCACACATTGTATAAGAGTGCTTTGGTCATGAGATAAGATCTTAGGTGATCTTAGAACACTTAAAGTGATGTGCTCACCAAAACAGCTGATGTAGAGCTTTAAAATAATAAAATAAATTTAAATCACAGAGTGTGATTGCTGCCTCAGCACTTATAGGACCACCAATAGGATGACTGCATGGGTACAAAACATAAAGGAAACATGCTAATGGACAGAAATATATCCTCATTACCTCAAGCTCAATAATGTTTCTGTCCATGCAACCCATTTTCTGAATGTGTCTGGATCAGAGCAACTGATAATGTTTAGAGAATCCAGTCATTTTCTTTTTCCTGTCTATCATTAGAGGATCTTTATTGTATAATCAGACATGCTGAACTCGTCAGAATTTTGCCAAGATGTAGTTAAATACTATTAGTTTCCCAAAACTTAGAAATGTATTTTTTTTCCAAATAGAGAAACAGTCTGCTGTAGGATTATATTTGGAAACCTTAAAGATCTTTAAGTATCCTAGATTTGACCCTTTTCTCCTAAAAGTGCAATAGAACTGTAATCTACTGGGGTGGCTCAGTGGTTAAGGTGTTGGGTTACTGACTTGAAGGTTGGGGGTTCAAGCCCCAGCACCACCAAGCTGCTACTGTTGGGCCCCTGAGCAAGGCCCTTAACCCTCAACTGCTCAGTTGTATAAATGAGATAAATGTAAGTCTGGATAAGGGTGTCTGCCAAATGCCATAAATGTAAATGTAAAATCTTGACACACCAAGCACACCTAGTGCATGCCAGGTGGATGTTGAGGATCAGTATGTGACCACCGCTTGTAGTTCTTGCAGTGTAGCATGCAGTTGGCACTAACTGTTCCTTGTCAGTGCCCATCAGTACTGAATCAGTGCTGGAGGCTGGTGGGAGAAAGAGTTCTCTGACTGACTGTTCAGACCATGATTCAATGTGGCTGAAAAGACATCACAGTGAGCAAAACAAGCAAACGTCACTCAAAAGAGTGTGTGTTACCTAATTTTATAATTTATCTGTTCATTACATTTATCTAGTTCGATTAAGGCAACAAAAAGGCCCAACAGAACATTTACATTCTGTAAGGCCCAAAATGTAGACGCTGTTGTGAATCATGTTGTGAATTTTCTTCACTGTGTTTATCACATGCCAGGGATAACAAGTGAGCATTCTTTTCTCCAAACATTCCCCTAGTGTACAGAAGGACTTGTTTGTGGCATATTCTTTGCAACATCACTAATTAATCCGCAACTACTGAGTGTGTGTGTGTGTGTGTGTTACGAGCAGATGTGTTTAGCCTGACCTCCCATGGCACAATACCACAATGAGACATGCTTTTAAATTTCCTTCTAGTCTCTCATCCTTCCATCCCCACTGTTACCTTTATCTTTCCCTTGATACATCCTCACTCTTATTCCGTCTCCCTGGATGTGGCAGTCGTGACCCAGTTGCTATAGCAACAATACAAGCAACCTATAGGTCGCAGCCTCCTTCCTCTTATTGTCAGAGAGATAAGAAAAGTCAACAACAACAACAATAAAAAAAAAAAAAAAAAGCAGTGTGAATAAGATGAATCACAAGTGATCCTCAAATGGGCCATTAGGTGAGCTGTGGGTTTGGGGTTGTTTTCCTCTCTGTGCCAATAACAAGAGGTGTGCGTGCATGTGTGTGTGTGTGTGTGTGTGTGTGTGTGTGTGTCTCAGAAGGAACCAGCTGTCTCAGGGCAAGCCTCATAAATTTGGCTTGTGTGAATGTGTGTGTCATGAGGAAGAAGAGCGAGTACCACAGATTAACACTTCAAAGGCACAAGAGCGCCGTGTGGAGATTAAAGCTCAGCATACAAAACCCCCCAGGTGGCCAACAACACATCAGCCATACACAACTCAGTATATGCGCATATGTATGCATGTGTGTATATGTGTTTGTGTGTGTGTGTGTGTGTACACAGTGTCCAGAAAAAAGAACAACTTTTCATATTGTATAGCTTGACTCTGTAAAGACTTATTTATATATGACTTTATTTATATTTACTTAGGTAAATATAAATCAACACATTTATACTACAATAATGTTTTAAATTCACTGTCCCAGTTTATGTTCCAAGTGATCCTGTGCAGTCGTGGATGCCATTGTTTAACTGCTTAATCAATAATAATAATAATAAGTTTATTTATTTATTTATATATATATATATATATACTGTATAATATAAAATTAAATTAAATTAATAAAATACAAAATAATTAATAAGAGAGACTAATAATTATTAAGAGTGAAAAGAAATAAAATGTAGATAAAATATACTAAGATAAAAAATAAAATGGTAACAGAAACTAATTAAATGCTAATCTAAATAGGAATGTCTTTACCTCCCTTTTAAATGTACTGAGATTATCTATCGCCCTCAGATCAGCAGGAAGGGAATTATAATTATATCGGGCCGTAGTAAGAGAAGGCCGTGCTTCTGATTTTACACTGAGTCAGTGGTACGAACAGTATGTTTCAGCTGACCTGAGGGCCCGCGGTGGGACGTATCTAAATATCATATCGCTAAGGTAGTGTGGGGAGAGTCCATGCAGGCATTTAAACACCAGTAAAAGAATCTTAAAATCAATTGTAAATGACACTGGTAACCAATGCAGCTGTTTGAGGATAGGCATAATGTGGTCCCTCGTTTTAGAACGGGTTAAAATTCTTGCCGCAGCATTTTGAACTCTTTGTATACAGCGTATAGATGTCTTATAACTTGCAATAACTTGCTGGTCGATAACTTGCTATAACTTGCTGGTCCATCCCAGTAAGCATCCAGTATGCATTGATGAAGTTCTTCAATGCATTATTGAGTCAGTACAAAAAGATATGTTTCCAAATGTTATTTTTTCCAACAAAAAAATGTTGTTACCCAATAAATGTTTGTAGGTCAGTAATGAAAGTAGCACATTACATAACAGACCAAAAAAACATAATGAAGACTGCTGGGCTGTGACAGTCAAAGTCTCCAGAAGAGCTGTGGCAGATTCTCCAAGATGCAAACAAAAGTTGTACCTAAAACAATAGTGTGCTTAAGACATTTGCACAGTAGTGTACCCTTTTTTTCTGGACACTGTGTATGTAAACACTGTCCACTGTCCATCTGCACACCTGCCTACATTCCTGCAGTTAACTGATCAGCTAATTATGTGGAAGCAGGTGGTTTGATTATTTCAGAAAATGCTGGTCTCCCTGGAATTTCACACTCAACAGTCTTTAGAGTTTATACAGAATGGTGCAAAAAACAAAAAACATCCTGTGTGCAGAGCACCAGAAGGCTAAAACACCTTTCTGATGAAAGAGATCAGAGAAGAATGTCCAGGTTGGTCTTAGCTGATAGGAGGTCTATAGTAACTCAAATCATCACTCTTTACAACTCTTGTGAGCAGAACAGCTTCTCAACATGGAAATACATCAAACCTTGAGGTGAATGGGCTACAACAGCAGATAAACAGGAATCTAAGGCCATGAAGGGCAACATTCACCAGAATTTTTAGACTGCTTTTCTTTTCCTCTAAAAAGAAGGTGGGTCTTGGGTGAGTCTGTGCCCATAGTAGCCTCAGATTCCTGTTCTTGGCTGAAATCTTTTTTGCATCGTGCTGATTAGATACCTGGATGAATGCATGTGTATGCTTTAACCTTAAACATGACTATACTTGTTAATACAAAACTACATGGCTTAGTCTTCCTCAATCACCAGGTCATGAGGTTTCCCTAGTTGTAGCTCTGAAGATAAAGATTACACACATAACATAAAATAGTCATAGAGTCATAAATAGTCATTCATGTTTCTCATGAATGTATTTAGGTTGCATGGCTCAAATAGTCCAGATCTAGATCAATAGAAATGAAAAACCTGCATGCCTTTTATGACTTATTTCAGCAGATTTGTGCATTTGAGCATACATGTTCAATGAGACTGCTGGACTTCAGCAGCTTCAGCACAAGCATGTAAGTACATTCAGATCACAGGAGAGTTCTCCCTAGGGTCTAGAGAACCTACATAATGTATACTACATACTCTTACACAGAATACACTGCACTGATGTTTGTCTCAGACAGTGAAGAATGAGAGTTGTCTTCTGGTGGATAGTGGAGGTTTGGATGCAGACTCAGAAAAGTATGAAATAAGCTCTCAGAAACTAGTAGAACTAATCAATGTATGGAACAAACTCACATAACTCACTTTCACTCAAACTCAGTTTCTTAACTGTGACTTGTTGAAGAAGCATTTTGATATACTGATATATTGAAAGGAGAACACTTCGCTCAATATGTGTGCACTTGCACCATTTATGTTGCCCTGCTGTTGCACACCATTTCTCTGTTTGACTACTGAAGGGCTATTTTATGATAGGTACTTGGATTTGTCATGGTAAATTAAAGGTTTTTGTCCGACTCAATACAATGCAGCAAATTAGACTGAACTGCAATCATGTAGCACACGTATAATACGAGGCATAAGAGGTTGCAAGTAGGCTTGATGTGTTAGGGAGGGGTAAAAACTCTCTGGGTGCTATTGGGGTGGACAATTAACGCATGCTATTTTATTAAGCCAGTTGGCATTCTACAGTGGCACAGGAATTATTATATCACTTCCTCTGTGAAAGAAAAAGAAAGAAAAAAACAACTTATGTTCAAAGTTTTATTTTGTTGCTCTTTTCCTCTAAAAAGCTAGCACAGCTTTCCATTTTGGTGAAGTCTTGCACAACTATCAAGCAGCCTTTACAGATGTATGTATCTCAGTATTAACCTCTCCCTATGCACATATAATTCAGCCCTTAGTAAATACCTACCTATAAAGTAATGTCTATGTGGGGGAGACGTGGGACTTCTCTGTGCCAAGCGGATGTCACGACAGATCCAGACGTGTGACTCAGCCACTGTGTACTCCATCAGAACAACCTGCTCTTCTATTTATTAGAAAGACAGAGTGACACAGAGAGCCCTACTCGAAACAATTATTAGAGTCCATGGCCAACAGGAAAAAGAGCATGCAGGCGCTCAGCAAAGTTCAAGTTGCTAATTGTTCTTTTTTTCTTTTTTGGACACTGTCCAATACGGCAGTCTGAAGCCGGATGGAACACTGAGCACCGTTGTCAGGGTGATACCATGCTCCCAAGCCCACTTCACAGAGCCATCCACCTGAGAGAATATTTTATCCTTATGCAGCTCGAGCATACCCAGCTATCGATCCATAAACCACAGGTGCAGAGAGTGAAGCTGGGCTTACAAGGGAAAAAAGAGGAGAAAAAAAAAGAGAAGGGGGGAAAAGAGTGGAGAGAGGAGAGTGAGCTCCTATGTCAGCGATGCTCACTTTCAAACACCAGTTCCTATTTATAGCCAGAGAGTGAAAGTCAGGAGTGGGAGGAAGGAGAAGTCCAGGGGTTGTGGAATGGAGAGGTGAAAAAAGGACAAAAAGGAGAAATTAAGAGCAAAAGAGTGAAATTGCATGTCTGTAAAGGAACTAAACTTGTTTGTGCATTTGTAGTGAAGTGTTGAACAGACAGGCATGGGGCGTTTGTGACTGTGTCTGCGCGATTGGGAGAGTATTTCTACAGTGAATATATCTGCACGTGTGAGTATATTAAATAGCAGACTCTATGACACTATGTACAGCAGCTGCATGACGTCCAGCTGTTAAAGCAAGTGAAGCTCAGTAGCCCAGTTCATGTAGAACATTTCTGAAGAAATGTGAATGTTTTATGGAGTTAGATTTATGACACTGGAAATGCAAAATTTGCATGTGAATCTCTCTATGTACTTTTTAAGGAAAATTCTGACTGATGTTTGTGTATTGTTAGGCATGAAATTCATTTTTAAATTTTAATTACATCCAAACTCATCCTCATTTGCTTTTAGCAACCAGGAATATACCCTGGATGGGAGATCAGCCCATCACAGGGCACCAAGCACTCATGGGTAGTGATTTACCTTAGCTAGTCAACTTACTGGCATCCTTTACAGAGGATGGAGAAAACTGGAGAACCCGGAGTAAACCCACAAGAAGAACGTGAACAGATTTCACTCAGACAGTAACCTGAGTTTAGGATTGACCCAGGTATTCTTGAACGGTCAGGCTGGAATGCTGCTCTATGCTCCACCATGGCACCTTCCCGTAATAGCTTTCATGAAATATTTATTTTTGGTTCAAAACTCACTTTCAGATGAACAGCCTGGGCCAATATAATACGAGAATTCAGAACTAAAAGTTATAAAAGGCAGGGTTCAAGCGTGGGTGACATGGTGGTGTAGCAGATCAGTTCGTTGTCTCATAGCTCCAGGGGCATTGGTTTGTTCCTGAGCTCAAGTCTGTACAAAGTTTTGCATCTTTTAAACCTGTGTGTATGTGTTTTGTACTGTGATTCACTGTCCAGACTGCTTTCTCTTCCCACACCCACAGTAAGAAAAAGTACTGAAAATGAAAGAATGATTGCCATGTTTCCATCAGGCCATGAAAAGATCCATCAGCCTCCACAAAACCATTCTGCACCCCCAGCAGTGCGCTGTCTGACAACAGCGTAGCTCTTTCTGAGTGCACTTCTGGCAGTGTGTTCAGCTGGGATTCATATTCATTAACTTTAGTTTCCTTGTGTAATATTTGAAACATCTTTAACGCAATTACAAATACTCACCCAGCGATCTTTTTAGGTTAAAATGCTTACAACAATCCTGGGAACATATGCTTCCAAAACAATTTTTAGGGTATTCTGAATGCTTATAATCATTTTAGTTCAAATTCAGTTCAGAACATTTCACCAATTTATTTAACATTTCAGTCTAACCTACTAACAGACTGTTATTGGATTTTCTGATAATGATAATCTCTGGACAATGATTATATATTCTCCATTTCCAACTGAGTTTAGTTTTCAATGACAGCTTTAATTGCAACGCATGATGCAACAGTGTATCATGAGGCAACATAAAACCTGAGAAGAATCTCTCTGCTGCAATCTTTTTATATTCTCTCTCTCTCTCTTGCATGCTTACCCATGGCTCTGCATCACTCTAGCGTCAGTGGCGATGGTTGCTATAGTAACCCAGCTGAGTACTCGCTTCATAGCTTCATTGAGCAATGACACAGGCCTGTGGCCAAACTCATTACAACACATATTACGCACACAACACATACAAAGAAAGAAAAACAGGAAGAAAAAAAAATTCAGTAATCTATTCTTCAAGTGACTAACCATCACTTTTGTTTTATGACAGAGACGTCAATTCTATGGTGTGCTCTGATTGGTCCAGGGGTACAGTGGCTTTTGGTAATTACGCAATACTGCTCTCTCCCGGTGAACAGCTGTATCTACATCCCTCTCACATTCTTCAATGCCCAAGTACCTTAATGTGCCATCATAGAAAAGCTAGAATTGCTTTTTTCTTTTTAAAAACAGGGAGGCATATTATTGAGTCAGGGGACAGTTTTGTTATAATGTTCCTGTGATGTTCGCCATCCTGACAAGCCTGTATTTATAATTCACAGTCAGTGCTGTGTCATGTGTGCCATGACAGAAGTGGTATACACCAGCTCATCACACCTCAAATGTGGGCAAAAAAAAAAGTCTAACTGCCCAAGATTGGTCAGATAATCAGGGGAGAGAAAGAGTAAAATCGAGAGCAAGACCATTTGTCTGCTACACCGGGACATGGTGTTGGTCAAGATCAACTCAAGACTGAGTCTTTGGAGGAGGAATCAAGACTGACTCCTATACATAGCCTATAGTACAAGTCAATACTAACTAGTTTATTATTGTCACAGTGGTGGAAAAAAAAGATCTGGATGTCTCGCTCTACAATTACTCATACTGCTCCAGTCTGAGCTTGATTCAAGATCTGCCATGCCTTTTGGGGAGTCTTCAGGTCTATTTCTTTCAGTCAGTCAGGCATTTTGTTAAATAGACTTTTCTCAGGTAATTGCAGAGCTGGGAGGTTCATGGAGTTTGGGTTTGTACCAGAAGTCATGAGATAGCAGTATGTAAATTGTTTATGAAGTGATGTTACCTCAGGGGACGGCTTGGGAACGCCCACACATGTACAAGTCATGAGGTTTTATCTTGTGAGTGAGGATGAACACTGGCCAGCGTGCTCATTGCAAGGCATTGTGAATTATCTGCGTTCGAACGAGGCGTGATAGTGGGTGCCAGATAGATGGGACATTCATTTCCAAAGTTGAACAGGCATTTATCGTTCCTTGGTCCATAGTGTCATGTGGGTACCAGGAATATGTAATAGAAGGCCTTACCACTCACAGTGGACAGCACAGTGGCCATCCACATGTGATTAATGATCGTGAACGACAGCATATGTGTAGAATTCTCAGTGTGAACAGACACTGGCAGAAATCACTTCTACATTCAATGAAGGTGGCCAACATGCATATCCAGCAGGTCTGTGCAGCGTTTGTTTGCTTCCATGGGATATGGGAGTAGAAGACCCACCACAGTGCTTCTGTTGACACCAAAGACAGCACCTCACCTGGGCTTGTGAGGTTGCTAACTGGACCCTAGAGGACTGGCAACATGTGGCATGGATAAGGGGAAAAGTGTATGATGGTAGGTAGGTTTGTGTGTGAAGCAGACCCCATGAAGCCATGGACCCCAGTTCACAAGGTACTATGCAGGCTGGTGGTGGTTTCGTACTGGTGTGGGGTGTGTCCTCATGGCATGGGTTGGATCCACTGGTCCACCTAAACATGTCATTGACTGGTGCCTGTTACATTTTCCTGCTTGATGAACATTTGCAACACTTCATGGACTTCATTTACCCAACAATGATGGGATATTCCAGCAGGATAATGCACCATGCCATCAGGCCCAAGTTGTCCAGAATTGGTTTTGAGGAGCATCCTGGAGAGTTCTGATAAATGGTGTGGCCTGCATGTTCATCCGACATGAATCCAATCAAGCATTTATGGGAGGTGGTGGATGGAGAGGTCCATTCACCCCTGAGATCCTGCACCTACACATACTACAGAGCTGTGGGTGGATATCCAGACGGCATGACTCAACATCTCTCCAGACGTTTTCCGTTGATGCCACATTGTGGTGCTGCACTTTGCCTGGATAGAAGGGATCCTGCATAATACTACCCATGACTTTTGGCACGTCAGTGTACATCTCTCATGCAACCACTCAGGTTTGTGATGGAGGAGTGGTGAGATGCTGAATTTCTAGCCAGGTAATGCAAAGTGCCTTATGTCTCATATCTCTAACCACTATTTATTACATGCAAAGCTACAGAAATCCAGCTTTTCTGGTGGGGGCTTTTCTGGTCGCACAGGCTTACTGTTTCATGTTTTTAATCCCAACAGTATAATAAATGAATATGTAACAGAAAAGGTAATGTGTTATGAAGGCTCTAGAGGGTGGTAGAGATCAGTTTTTAAGATGCGTTCTCTCGTTTTCTACTGACAGTGCTGTTTTGTATTAATATGAAAAATAAGGTAAACTCTACAACAATTTGGTTGCATTAAAGTCTACATGTATACCTCTACAGCAGTGTGTTTAAAAGTAGAATCCTCTTAGGAAACTAAGAATTCTTAATTGTCTTAAAAACACCTTGAAGAACCACAGACAGAGCCTATTAGTGCATAAAGTGATCGGATATTTTGGTTCTGGCAAGTTCCTGGAAGTTTCTCTTTCAAGCATCTACCGTGTCTAGACCTGAGCTAGATGAGCGCTGATGATCAGGATGAAATTTCATGTTAATATGTTTCAGCCACTGTGTGCAGCACAAATCCTCATGAATGAGAACTGGCATGCAGGAAAGTCACAGGGGGACTTCACGTAACTGTGTTAGCCACAGTGACAGCAAAAACAAACATGGCATATGCGAACCTCTTCAGCTGTTATATCTGTGAGCAGAATTTTTATAACAGTGACTCTACATGGCTTTAACGCAAAATAAATAATTCAGGGTCTCACGTAAGTTTAGCTAACAAACTATTATTTTACCATCCTGGACTACTTGGCATTGAGTTGTTACTATAACAACCAGGACAATAGTTCGGACAAATAAATAGAATTTGGTCACTTGTAATTTTCAAAATAAAAAAAAGTCATTTATTTGGATATATTTTTAGCCGCCCCTTTGTAGTACCCTGCTGGGAAATTTTCCAGCTGCATTTGTGGCACTGAACTGAACTGAACTGCGCCCAGCAGTGCTTTTCTCAAAGGCTGTTTGTCGTGCTGACTGGCCTGCTGTAGACTCAGCTGTAGGGTGAGGAGCAGAACTCAGCTTGACTAACTGAATAGGGACATCTGCATGCAAGGAGACAGAACAAGAGTAAGAGAAAGGGAGCATGGATCTCTTGCTGAAGACATTATGTGATGTTTTTGTGAGAGAGGAAGGATGGACTGAGTGTGCCACATGGAGATGAGAGGGGAAATGAAGAGCAGTGGCTACTGCCATGTCTGGGGGAGGGAAAGCTGGCAAACGTAACCCTTTCCATCGTTCCAGACATGCAGGCACACTAGTGGAAGGCTGCCAGCCTCCTGCAGGGAAGCAGGGTGTGTGTGTGTGGCTTAACTGCCCATTCAGACATTATCTGTTAAAAAAAAAAAAAAACAGGCTGCAAATTTAGTTCTACTATGTTTTGTGTCTAAATGTAAAAGGAACGTGTGTCTTAATTCATGCTTGTTAGCATTTTAAAATGTGTATAGTAACTCTCATCCCAAAAAGACATGTCAACTTAGTTAAAGAGATACAGATCATCTTATTCTCTGGTCCTCTGTTTCCTGTCCTATCCTTTTTGCTCATCTGCCTCCACCATCATATAATATGCACATGCACACACGGCTTGAGTGCTGAGATATTCACTGCACAGTTTAAACTGATTAAACATATCTTTTTTTTTAAAGTGGTATTAATATGCCAGCCCTAGGACAGAGTACAGATCAGGCAAATGGGCCTTCCGACTGCTCAGGCCATGGACAGACAGATGGCAGTTTATTAGTATCTATAGTAGGTTATTAGAACCTATTCATCCAGCATTATAATGTACTTATAATACATAGGGATAATTTAATCAGGTGCAGATGCATCTCTATTAGTTTATCGGCAGTTTTTGTAATTCTTCCAGCCCCTACAAATGTTCAGCCCGCAATCGGTACTGTTTTGCAATGAACTGGTGTGGGGTGTGACCATTTAGCTGTGTGTGGATGGATATCTCTGTTATTTTACAAGCAGATACTTCATCTTTTGTTAGACAATGTTTCTTCACTGTCATCACGTACACCTTGCTTAAGTTGCTGGGAAAAATATACAGAATATATACCTAGTTAATGGACATAAAAAATTGAAAATCTGTGATTTGAGGACAATTGTTTAAACAGCTTTAGCTGTGTGGATTCAAGCTCTTTTGTCCTCATCCATTATTTGCATTTTATATGCACATGAAACACCTCAGTTTACCTTTATATTCATTTTGTGTACATAAAAGACACAATAATTGTGCAAGTGCTGTAATAGTGAGCCAATAAAAGGATGGCAGTCATGTGTGAGGAAAACAGTACGAGGAAAAGGGAGGCAACGTTTCAGTGAAGCTGAATTTGAAGTGTTTATGTTTGTGAGAAGAAAGATTACCTTTTTGTTATCATCAAAATTGGCCGATAAAGTGCACACAAATTGTAAACATGAAATAAAATAGAACATTAGTTACATATCATCACTGCCATGCAAAAACCTTGCGTCTGTATATTGCACTTTTTGACATAATTTGAAAATGGCAGTTTTCAAAGTGGAGACTGACGTTGTGTCAAATTTCATGATGAACAGACCAGTAGAGACGGTCCAAAATGTCTTGGAATACAATCTTTTAACTCAGACTTCCAATTAAAGTTGAAAAGGTTTTTTCCTTTTCAAGTAAATATGCCATTTTAGAGATACAGCGTTTTTGCATGACATGACAACCTGTGACTATGCTTTTATGAACCCCAACACCAACACCGGCCAGGGGCAGTGAGAATCACATGGATTCCTGCTTGTGCAAAAACCAGGCGAGTGATCGTTCCCTGGAACCATCTTGATGGGTCAAAATAACTAGCATTCTGTTTCACCTCGTATGACCAGGGTTGGTGAAAATTATGATCATGAGGAACCAACACACATAAAAGGTGTTCAGAGATTATAATAAAACTCAGGACCCTGGTAGGGGTGATATTAACTTTGTAGAACCTGAAGGTTTTAAAAGGTAGGTAGGAGCAGCTTGCCTCTATCTAATGCTCATGGGGAGGAGATGCACTTTATAGGGTCAGGGTAGGGACTGGGGATCCACCCTGCCCTCAGGGCATGGCAATGTTATCTACCACCCAGTGAGCTAGCCTCTGTTTCAACCAGGGATAGCCTTATGCCTTTCCTATGTAACAGATGAACAAATGGTCTGAGGATTAAATGGCTGCCATCTGGTATAAATAGTACTCTAGGGGACAACATGGACAGCCATCATAGAATGCTACATGGTCAACTTATTTACAAAATTGGGTGATATGAGATTGGCTAGAGATGCTAGATTCAACTACTAAGTGATCACTAGCAAAAAGACAGTTTTAGAGACATTCATTACAGTTCAGCCTTCATGGGCCCTCAGGGAGGGAAATTAAGGGACTCCAGCCCAATGGGAGATGTCATGCTGGGCTCTTGTGGTAATTGGAAGTACCTCACCCTTTTCAGAAAGGTCATCATAAGTCTCAAGAGAGTTCTGTGATGCACTGCCATTGCCATGCCATACACCATTAATGTAGAGGGGACATGCTGCTGTCTAGCAGTCCCTGTATAAAATTGAGCCATGTACCGAATCCAGTCAATGAAGTACATGCCCTTCATGGACCAGGTTAGTTTAGGAGTTGTTTATGGACTGCTAGCTAATACTCCTGACGGACCAAACCAGCAGACATAGGTGACCTGGCAGGGGATGCAGAATGTCCAGTAGATCTGCTCAGAAAGGAAGCCAGCAATGGACCATGATTTTGCCTTTCTGGTTTCAGTGTCTACAGATTCCATGGATTTACATGAAAGGGCCTGGCAATGGTGTCCTAAGCAGCTACAAAAGTAGCTTTTTTATTTTTATGTCTTTTATCTTTACTCCTCTGTTCTTTTTTATGCCAGAACTCTTTGTGCTGCAGCTACAGATGGGCATAGGTTGAAGTTCAGCCACATGAAATTTCTGGCAAAGCTTTCATGCAAAAGCATGTAGACCATGCATATATAGATGAGAAACCATTGTGTAGGATCATATCACACACTGCTAGAAATGGTATAAAAATAAAACAGAAAAAAATGCTTGTGTTATTCTTGGATTGTGTGTGTGGGCATAGGTGTGTACATAGTATGTGTGTGTATGTGCGAGATGGTGCATGTTCTATTCAAAGCTTCAGACACATGAAAATTCACTTCAGACTGCAAGCTAGCTAAGAGACATTTTCACATCTTTCATGTGTATTGTCACAAATCAAACAGATTCTAACGGATTAATTTGTAAAAAAAAAAACAAAAAAAAAAACAGTCTTTTATTAATTGTGCTATGGCCACAAGGTAAGATCAATGTTAACTTTTATATTAATCCTAAGCCCACACTATTTCCATAACATTAAGGAATCAGCCGACTGATTGTCCTACTCCACTACTGCATTTTGTTAGTAGGCTATTATCAGTAAAAATCTGAGCAAAATCATTATTTCCAAGGAAGACTGTCAGCTAATAGTTCACAGCATTACAGAAAAAGAAAATATTATGGGAGTGCCTGAGAAATAGCTACTGGTCCATATGGAGTATACAGATTCGGAGCAGCTGCTATCTCTTAAATGTGTGCCAGACATGTTTCAGCCAGCTAACACACACATACATAAAATACACAAGCAGATACAGCCAGACAACTCACATGCCCACTTACACACCCCAAACATAATGTTAGTTCAGCATAGTAATGACTCTATTTCAGCAGCTACCTTTATTACATTGCAACACAGATTGCATGTTCCCTGAAAGAGAAGGATGTGGTAGACTTATATCCGATTTCATACAAATAGCTTAGTGGAAAAGTGAACAGATACCAACCTGTGCCTGGCTAGTACATTTCTAACTTTTAGATGAGTTCTCTTGGTACATGTACTAAATACATTCTAAGAAGCAGATAATTCTAGGAAAAAATATGGCTGAGAAGTGAATGGTGTTGTGAAAAAAGTTTCCCCAAAGTTGAGCTGTTTCCCTGGAAGGACAATTTTCCAAGTGCATTGTCATAATTTCATGGGGGGGATTTGGGGCAGATGAAAGTGACTGGGCACTGGGCAATCATTAGGTTGCTACCGGGGATAGAATCTGGGCAGCATGGTGGTGCAGTGGGTAACAGTGCAGCATTACAGGTCTAGGGTTCTAGGTCTAATCCTGTGCTCAGGTTACGGTCATGCTCCAGTCATGTTCAGTGTTCATGCAGGTTTCAGCTCATTGGCCAAAAATATGAATGGTACCTTTGACTGGTTTCCAATCTGGGATCAATTCTCCAGGTCTGGCTCTGGATCTATTACTACCCTGACCAGGATAAAGCAATTACTAAGTTACTAATTACTATTAATAACATTATGTCCACCTCCTCTTCTCTACACAGGACCAGCACAGATCAGGTTGAGTCCATTTTCAGCCAGCAGTGACACTGAGGGGTTTAAAAACTCCAACAGCACTGCTGTGTCTGATCCACTCACACCAGTACAACACACCCTAGCACACATCAGTGTCACTGCAGTGCTGAGAATGATCCACCACCCAAACAGTACCTGATCTGTGCTGGTCCAGTGGGGGTCCTGACCACTAGAGAGCAGAGTAAAGGGGATTAACAAAGTGTGTAGAGAAACAGATGGACTATAGTCTGTAATTGTAGAATGCTAAGTGGAACTGAGAAAATGGACAATAGTATAGATTGTATAGAGATAGTATAGAGAAAAGGAGGCCACCATAATGTTATGCCTGATTGGTGTATACAAAGAGACACAGCGAATAGGTGACTAGTGCTAGCTGCTGGAAGGTTGTGAGTTCACCGTCATGCTCTTTGGCCATTAATCTGTATGCCGAGTTTGTATGCCACTTTAGATAAAATCTCCCAAATGATAGTGCTGATTCACCTATAAGCATACATTTCTTATATATGCCAAGAATAGTTTGAAACTTCCAATGCTGGGCTATCAGCCCTCCATTTTTCATGTGTCAAGGCATAATGTAAGGGTGCCAGACACTCCTTTTGTGCTCTGACTACATGGGGATACATCGTTTCACCTTTTAAAGCATGAGCTGACATATTCTCTCTCTCACTCTCACTCACAATTCTTTATATTTTGCATAACTCAGTTTTTCATTGCAACTACAGGTCCAGGGAGCTGAGGCTAAATTTAAAAAAGCAACCAAAATCAGAAGAGTTGACTTTTTTTAAAGATCGCAAGATGCCCAAAAGGGCAAAACTTGCCCTGCTGTCAGAGAGGGAGGGGTGTCATACTCTCTTCCCTAACCATCACATCAACACTAGCCACACAGCCAATCATCAGAGCTCAAGTATGCAGACGTGGGCAGGTAGCCCTTTTCTCTCAGTGTATTACACCACCTCCTGATGCTGCATAAACAGCAGTTTAAAAACATGCGGTCAGCTGGTTTAACATGCCTCAGAGGACGTACATGATGCCTGGTTGGTAGCTGTCAACCAGTGAGAGGGGAGAGCTGCCTGATGGGTACACATCACACACTTAAAAAGTATGCAATTTATTCCCAGAGGCATTTTTGTTATATTTTTTAAATACTCTTGACATCTCACCAGCAATAAATCAAGTGCTCTGATACTAAACAGAAATAAAATTTGGCATTTGCAGGACTTTAAACATCATTACCTGCCTGTCTACCTCCCTACATGCCTATCGATTCATTCTCTCAGTATGCATGACATTTCCACATGGCTAGGCTTAAGTTGCTAAAGTTAGCAAGCTAGTTACACAAGAATGTAATTCTTTTAATCTGTGATGTGGAGTTTTTTTGTTTGGAGAGACTCATTGAATATATATGGAAGAAGTCTCAGTTTTAAGTTGTCTGCTTTCCATTACATTTACATATATGGCATTTGGCAGACACCCTTATCCAGAGTGACTTACATTTATCTCATGTATACAACTGAGCAGTTGAGGGTTAAGGGCCTTGCTCAGGGGCCCAAAAGTGGCAGCTTGGTGGTGCTGGGGCTTAAACCCCCAACCTTCTATTCACTAACCCAACACCTTAACCATTGAGCCACCCCTGCCTTTCCACTTTTATTTTCGATTTTGAGAGAGAGGCTGGTGAGGAAATGTCTGCTGAGGGAATGTTTATCGCAGCTCTAACCAGGTGAGAACAGGTATTACTGTGCTGCTGTATTTTATTGCATGTGAATGAGGCATGTGGTAGTTGGTGATAACTCATGCTATGCTATGATATGATAATGCTGGCAACACATCTTACAAGAAATACCCCAGGGGAAATACTGAAGCTTAGGCTAGACCTGCCAGTGTGGTTAAAGTGTTAATGGTGGAGAGGTTGTGTAGAGGTTGATGCATATTTCACATCTTGAAACAGTATATTATATAACAGGAAGAAAATTTCAAGGTGTGTTCCAAGTTCATTAAAAATGATTTGCGGACACTTTTACGCCTCATGAAGGATTTCAGATCTCAACTGTGCGAGTTCAAATCTCACAACAGCTGCCACTGTTGGGCCCTTGGGCAAGGGCCTTAACCCTCAGCTACTCAGTTGTGTGAATGAGATAAAATGCAAGTCGCTCTGGATAAGGCCGTTTGCCAAATGGCATAAATGTAAATCTGCATTGTCTTTTTAAAGAGACAAACACACTTCATGAACAATAGGACCTGTTCATGTCTAAAGTTTTAGTGTTGTAAAATAGAAAATGTGCTTATAAAAATGTGCTGGGTTCAATGGACAATTAATAAAAGTTTTGTTTTAGTTGAAAACGTGATTTGAATGCTTTCATTTGATTATTCTTACGGGTATAGTTTTGAAACAAAACCGATTTTTCTATTGACTTATATATAAATATGGATTCACACTGCTTAACTTAAATGATCATAATGCTGATATACTACTTATAAACACAAACATTGATACAGGCATTGTTTCCAGAAGCACCAGCTGTACAATAGGATTGCTTTCAATTATTAATCAAACATTAAAACAAGTAAACTTTGCATTAAAACATCATACACTGTAGATTACTGTTCACCTCAGTGTCACTGCTGGACTGAAAATAGTCCACCAACCAAAAATATCTAGTCACCAGCACTTCCTGTGAGCACTGATACACTGATAAAGGATTAGAGGATGACTAACACAAACTGAACAACAACAGATGAGCTACTGTCTTTGACTACATGTACAGGGTGGAGCAATATAT
>JANCOA010000033.1:6842838-6853831 GCA_024363135.1 Leptodoras oyakawai
AGAAATTTCCCAGGTCGCCCCACCCGGGGATCGAACCCGGGTCCTTCTTGCTGTGAGGCGACGGCGCTACCCACTGCACCACCGTGCCACCCCCTTACAGAAAGTTACATTGTTAATAAAAACAAGCAATTTTTAAATCTTTTCAGCTCATTCAAGCAGCTCTATAGTAACATCACAATCAGTTGTCTAAATGAATAGACTATAGAAGAATATATTACAGTGAGCACATTCATATAAACCTGTGATATGCCCTGCAGCCAGAAAAACAGAGCAGTCAGAGCTGCTGTAATACAAAAATAATAACCAACCTTATGACCAATTAAACCAATTTGAGGCCAAGGCATCTCACACTCTTTCAGCAGCTAATGCGTGCAGTGTAAAAAGCATGCTTACACACGGAACTCTTTCAGTAGCACACAGAAGAAAACAAAAGGTCTCATTATTATGCATGATGTTCATTATCATTTTTTTATCATAAGAAAAGTAAACGTGGCATTAATACTGTGAAATATTCTGCTAACTGTGAAAAGCAATCGGTGCATAACTGAAATGAATCCAAACATTAAATGAGATTATAAGAATGCTTAGATCTAATACACTCTGAGCCTAACCCTTAATGCTGTTCAGCAGTTGGCTTTTTCATGCCGCTCCATTCTCTCATCACAGACACTGAGGATGGAGGTACTGTGGGGGAGGGGTGGCACAGTATAAGCTCCCCCTATGTTCTTGTCCCTCTCACACAATTCTTCCTAGTGCTAGCGTTCACTGTGGATGATGACTGGGCGTCTCAGCCCCATAGCATCACATTACCAGTCAGTCTAGCCCCGACTCTGCCACTTCCCATCAGCTGCAGAGCTGAGCTCTTTGTCTGCACTAAACTCCCTCCCACTGCCCACTGCGCTAAGCTAATGTTCCATCCACAGCACATCGACCATGCTAATGTCCAGGGGAAATGTGTCCTCCACACACCAGAAAGATGATTGGAAAAGATGAAAGACAAACGATCAGCACAAATCTCGCTTGCACAAAATGAAAGACGGCTCACAGACTGGCAAGAATTAATGCAAGAATGTATTGTGAGAGAAAACAAATAAGCAGCCAGGCCATTAATCATACCTGCTTTTCCGTCATTCGGTGTTTCATTATTTTCTAGAAATGGACGCACAATTTAAATAGCAAGACAGACAAAGACAGCATGACTTTTTACATTACTGGTTTGTATCTTTTTTTGTGAGGCAAACCTTTGATATTGATTATGGATGGAGATGTACAGTGGATATGAACCCTATTCTTGAGCTCTTTTTTTTTTGCATATTTATCACACTTAATTATTTCATATTTTCAAATAGAAATGTTTATAAGACTTTCTGAGTGAACACAAAATATATTTTTAAATGATCATTTCTTTTATTAAAGGGAAAGAAGTCATCAAACACCAGCTGATCCTGCGTGAAAAAGTAACTTAGTTATTTAATCAGCCAATTAACCGAATCTAACCATGACTGGGTTCTGTTAGACCAGACACATGCAAGCTTAATTACTGCCTGCCCTGTTGAATCTAAATATCACTCATATAAAACCTGTCCAGCAACATGAAGAAGGCAAGATGGTTTCAACTCTTTCAAAAGAGTCCAATTATTGAAATATAGCAGTCTGGAAAGGGTTAAGTGTTTTATGTAATTAAAAAATAATGGGCTTCCAAGTGGGGCAACAGAAAAGCATGTGCCTATCATTTGGAGATCATGTGTTTGATGTGTTTGATCATCTGTGAGTCCAGAAAGCAAAATTGGCCATGTTCTCAGGGAGGGCTGGGTGGACTCAAATGCAGGAAATATGAAGCAGTTCCCAGAAATGGTCCAAATGGTCCTACAAATATTCCTTCAAAAGTGCATTGTAAACTCATCCAAGAAGTCAGAAAAGAACCAAGAGGAACATCTAAGGTGCTGCAGGCCTTACTAAGGTCAGTATTCATGATTCCTCCATTAGAAAGAGACTTGGCAAAAAAATTGTATCCATGCAAGATGAAAATGGCTGGTAACTAATAAGACCATACAAGCTATATGTAATTGGTCCTCTTGCATTTGGTGTAACACTAACACAGCATTCTATAACAAGAAGATATGAGCAGTCGAACATGGTGGTAGTAGTGTGATGAATTGTGGATACATTGCTTTGCTGCTTCAGGGTCAAAAAATGATGGAACCATGAATCCACCAGAAAATGCTGAAGGACATTGTCCAAATATTAGTCCGTGATCTGAAGCTCAAGCACAAGTGAAAGATAACGATACGAAGCACAAGACCATGTCCACCTCTGAGTGGCTCAAAAGAAACAAAATGAAGGTTTTGGAGTGGCCTGGACAAAGTCCTGATTTAAACCCCACTGAGATGCTGGGGCAGGATGTTAAACTCTATGCTTGAAAGTGGCTTTAATTTCACTGAAATAAAGCAATTTTGCATTTGATTGCAGTCGGTGCTGCTAAAGGTTGCACAACTGGTTATTATGTTTAGGCAGCAATTACTTTTTCACATGGGTGATATTCTGTAGGTGTTGCATAGCTGGTTTCCTTCAATAAATGTAATGATCGCGTAACTGCGTTTTGTGTTTCCTCATGTTCTCTGTGCCATATATTACATTGTGTATAAGGATCTGAAACCATTTGCTGTGACAAATTTGCACAAATAGAGGAAATCAGGAGGGTCAAAAAGCATTTTCATTGCACCGTAAATGCTGTACTACTAAAAAAAAAGCAGCATCTACAAGAATGAAATATGGAAAAAAATAAGAATGAGAGTCCTGTTGAAATTGACTACTTCCTCAATAATGTAACTGAACAAGTCAAGACTGGAAGTCGATTATATATAGCTCAGGAGAAAAGTGTGCTTGGAAAATGGGCTCCATGGCTACAAGAAGATTTCATATAAATATCTAAGTCTGTGGTATTCACTGTTTCAGAAATGAAAATTCTCTGGGAGTTGTATTGCTCTGTTGCCAGTTGGTGTGAAGTCCATGCTAAGTGTAATTACTGGAAAGTGTCACTTAAATCATGAAACTTAAGTCATGTGGAGGGTTTAAAAAAAAATCTATTTCAGACAAAAAATACTGTCACTCTTAATGTTTTCTTCTAGCTTTCTCTGTCATTGTGCATTTAAAAGCCCTTGTAGCTAAGTGCTAGCTAAATCGATAGCCTCAGTCTGTATATAGTTAATGCTTGCTGTCTGTATTTACAACAGTGTTCTTATGAATTTAGCTACAAGTGGCACGTGTATCTAGAGTGTTTGGCATTCTCGTTAATGGAGCCCTTGAATGCAGGCTATATTCCTTTTGAGCGCAGCATAGCTCAGCTCCACCCTTAATGCTATTATTAGTATTTATTGGAATATCAGGGTGTCAATATGAAAGGCTGACCTCTCAGTGTCGTGAACCTCACATCATAAAACAACCAACCAGTCTAGTCTATAATACTTAATCATTTGTGGCTCTGACCCATTAAATAGTTCACTGTCAAACACTTGATCAATGTACAAGTCAAGGATTCAAAAGCATCTTTTGACCTCTGATGACCCTGTATGGCCCTTAGAATGTATTAACCATACAGCCCAGTCAATACACTTACTGTAAATCCATCAGGGAAATGAGAAACTGAGCTCTTCACAGTCTGGCATTTCAAACACCTTTTAGACAAGGATGTGTGAGACGTAAAAACCGAAGAGACATACAGTATATCTCTTATCATCCTGAAACATGATGCTCTAGTTCTATCACTCGCGGTGTAGTGATAATGAGTCACGTTCATGATGATGCTGAATCGGGACTGTGGTTCATGTGGGGTAGTTGTGTGGTTCAGTATGAGTATGGTGCACAGCAGGACAGCAGGTTGCTCGTAAGCCATGGCAACAAGCAGAGCCCTTTGTGTGCTGTGATTAATATTCTGTTGGATTTGTGGAGTGGACACTGCTGCATGATGCATCGAGCTTATTGGCTGCTGCTGGTGATGATTTGGAGACTGTGAGTATGTGTGTGTGTGTGTGTGTTTTATTTAGATGTGATAATAAATTTATAAACCACAGATTCAAAGTAAGATCACAGTCACAAAGCCATGGTGCCTCTTAGAGTATGTTTGTTTACAACTAGTGTATAGATAGTACATATTTTATGTTATTCATGTAACTGAATATGGATATGGATAATTTTGTTTCGCAGTAAACACATAATGTGTTCTAAAGATGCAGATACATACAGTAGGTGTACTATTTATGGTGAGTTGGAATTTTGTTTGTTTGTTTGTTTGTTTGTTTGTTGTGTGTGGGTATGAGTAAGCAGTCAGATATGGAAAAAGACAATATTCATTCATGTGAGAAATGCATTACCAAGGTTTGTTTATTCATTCTTAGTAACTGCCTGTCCTGGTCACAATGGTTTAACTAAGTTTGCTGGCTTGTTTATAAGCTTTTTTTGGGAACCAATTAAAGTCTATTAGTATTGTATATTGTGGAAAGGCATAAACAGAAATCATACCTACGTGAGTAGGATTTAATAAAAACCAGTCTTGCGTACGTCTCTATTTGAGGCTATTTCTGAACAGTGTTTCTAGGGGCAAAGTGGGCAGGATCATACTTAATTACAAAAGAAAAAAACAGGAGAACCGTTTCTAGGCCATGTCCACTTTGGGTTGAAATCAAAAAGATTTGAATTTTTGGAGTACTAAACAGATACAGATAGTGTAAGTTTGTTACATCTCTAGTTTACATACAGATCTGCCAGCAGACTTTTGGATGCACTTGAATAATGAAAACTGGAGTCAATAAGACCTGTCTACAGATCATTTACCATAGAAAGTTTGTCTTTGAGTCCATATATTGAAGTCTTTATGCAGGAGGAAGACAGTCACTGGTATTCATGTATGTTTATGCCATTATTTCCCTAATATTTTGTTAGTCAGTGACTAGGATGACCTGATTTCTGAGAGGATAATATTCATATAGTCATATTCATAAATGCTCCTAATCTTCACTGATAATGCTAGCTATTGCTACCTGACACAAGTGAACCTCACAGGTTTCTGAAAGGATTTTAATTGTAAAGTGATTTACAAATATGTTCACAATCTTCCCTGTAATGCCAGCTGGCTAACAAACAAACCAGACAAAATTTCTCAGACATTTAAGTGCTCATAATCTTCTCAGAAAATGCTAACTAGCTAAATAGCAAAAACTAACTTGACTGTAGGTATGGTATTCTTATGGTGGTGTTAGCTTTACACCACATGTAACAGGTAACACATGTAACCTCCAAAAAGGTTCATCAGTCCACAGAATATTATCCCAAAAGTCTTTGATCATCTAGACGTTTTTTGGCAGATGTGAGACAGGTGTTCTTTTTGCTCAGCAGTGTTTCGAGCCTTCCAGTGTTCCCATGGATCCTGTTTTTGCCCCATGTCTTTCTTATAGTGGAATCGTGTACATTGACTGTAACTGAGGTAAGTGAGGCCTGTAGGTGTTTAGATGTTCATCTGGGTTCTTTTGTGACCTTTTGTGATTAGTTATTGATGGGCTCTGGGTGATATTTTTGTAGGCCGGCCACTCCTGGGAAGGTTCACCACTGTTCAGTCCTGTCTCCATTTGTGGATAATGGCTCTCACTGTGGTTCACTGCCTCAGCAATGGCTTTGTAACACTTTCCAGACTGGTAGATTTCAGTGACTTTGTTTCACAACAGTATTAGAATCTCTTTAGAACATGGCCTCATGTGCTGCTTTTTGACACCTTCTATCCTGCTTCACATTGCCAGACAGCTTCTATTTGAGTGATGTTTAGATTCAACAGGTCTGGCACTAATCATACCTGGGTGTGGCTAGTGGAACTGAACCCAACAGGCAGTTGAATATAATGAACTGATTGATTTGGTAGCTATGGGGGCAATTACTTTTTCACATGGGTGAAAAAAAGCATTGACTGTTTTCCTTTATAACCAATCATTTACATGAATAAATCTGAAAGTCCACATTCTAATCACTACCATGGATCTTTCTGACAGGATAAATCCATGTCATGCACATGCCCATTACTGGTGCGAGCAGGCTAACCTTGTCAAAACCTTCTAATATATTTAGCTAGCTTAAAAAGCTGAGCAAGACCATTAGCAGTCATCCCATATGATGAGTGCCTCATCTTCACCAGTGGTCCACTGGGGTGGGAAAAAAGATGAGAGATGATCTGCAGGCACTTGTTTTCTATCGTAAGAAAGACTGAGTATATTGTTCCCAATGGTGACAGAGTTTTGTGGATTCAGTGCAGGTAGAAAAAACACAACCAGTTTGAAAAGATACTCCATCCACACACACACACACACACACACACACACATACACACACACACACACACACACACACACACTCACACACAATTATGCATGTCGACTGATTCAATAGCTAATAACTAAAACATTGCTGAGAATTAGACTAGAATTATAGAATGGAGTCCCACTGACAAAAATGTGACTAAAAGAAAACAAGAAAAATGACTAAAATGTGATTTTAAAATGTACAATTTCAGTAAGCAACAAAGATAAAACTAAATTTCTTGTCAAAATTCACACCATTATGAAAGCTCATATTCCACCCTGCTAATACTATCAGGCTAATACAATCTAACCTCACAAGGCAGCTAGCTTATGAAATGATATCTGAGAGGATTTTCAAGAGTTATTCTGAAACGTTTCGAAAGTTTACCGCTAAGGTGAGCTAGCAGATAAACATCAGATAAATTGCCAAGGTAACTGATTCGCTTGTATCTTTTTAGTGCAATCATAAAACAACTTCTGATAGCTCTATGTCTATTCAGAACTGTTTGAGTTCATTCCATACACTTTCATTTACATTTACTGCATTTGGCAGACATTCATATCTACTGCGACTTAATTTTTTAATCCATTTACACAACTAAGCAGTTGAGAGTTGAGAAGGAGCTGTGGTGGTATTTCAGCTCACGACCATCTGGTCAGTACTCCAACATCTTAACCACTGAGTTACACTGCCCCTTTGCTCACTAACATGTTCAGTGACCTGACATGTACAGACAGACCCTCCTCAGAGTAGACTTGAACTGCTTGTCCTTCAAGGTTTCTTTAGCCCAAGAACTTTAGTAAAATTGTTGTGTGGTTTGATGTCGGATTTCCCACTGGAACCATACACTCCAGTGATTGTACAATGCTGAAAGGTTTCCATTGCATAATGCAATAATCGATAATAACATTTATACACATATACACTTATGTACTATGGGCAAGGGTTTAGAGAAGGTTTATTTATTGAGATGTGTACACAAAACAGCCACTAAACTAGACACTAGAAAATATACAACATGTCCTGCCAATGTTATGTCTCCATTATTAACAAACTCATCTGGGCTGAAATCCAGTATAATTTTGTTTATTGAGATATTACATCTTAGAAGCTAAGTCTTCTTTCAACACAGCTAATGTACCGTCTGTCTTCCAATAACTACAAGCTTCTACATGTGAACACTGAATATTCAAGTTTATTACACTGTGCTAAAGCCAAAAATAAAAAAAACGCCACTGTTCTACAGTGGAAGCTCCAAATGATGAACTTGTAGTAAAGAGCAGTGATGTATGTATTTCTAGGTAAAAGTGTGCTAACAAGGCACAAATGTGTGTGTGTGTGTGTGTGTGTGTGTCAGCATGCATGCATCTTTTTTTGTGGGACATGTTGCCATGATTATAAGGACACATGCAAATTTTGTGGTTGTGAGGCCTTGTGAAGGAAAAAATCCCTTTAGTTTGAAACGCTTGAAGTTGCTGAAGTTAAGGTTTGTTGTAGGCATATAGGATGCTGGCTGGTCCCCATAAGAAACGCCCCACAGCGTTTATTATTATCGTCTTAGCACCCAGTGTCTCTCTGTTTCTTGCTCGATTGCTGTGTTGTTCCAATCAATTTTCTGAAAAGAACAGCAGCAAGAACATGATCCTCCCCTCTCTCCTTCAGGAGGTGGATGCTGATGCTGTGATACTGGCAGAGGAGCAGACAGGCCCCCAGTGGATGCAGTAAAGTGCTCTTGGAGGAAAATTGCAAGCAAAGGTATGAGTATGAACCTGGCCAGCTGTGGCCTGTGCAACCTTCTGTAACTAAACAATATGGCACAAAGGTTGATGGAGCAAGGATGCTGGACATACAGATCATAAGGCATAAAACCACAGAATACATACAGTATGCCATTTGCACTATCTGTACATAACGTGTCATAAAGCGGCTGGAGCCACAAATCAAATCAAAATGAACTTGCTTTAGAGCCAAACTAGTGCATTTATACAAACAAAGAAACCAAAATACACACCTATGTAGAAGTAAATAACACTAAATTATTACACTAACACTAAATTGTACAAATAAATATAATTTTAATTTAAGTTATCTCCTAATAAAACAAGACAATTTAAAATTAAAATGTAATAATTATGTATTCAGTTTATTGTAATCTTTATTGAAATACTAGATACATTTGACTGTATTCAAAATATCTGCTCTTGCTAGGATTTTATTCTTTTGCAGTGTAGTAACATCTGTGGCCTTTCTCTTTTTATAGTGCACCAGTGTGTAAACCGCAGCATGGCTAGTTTCATGTGCCAGGGGGTGGAAAAGAGCAGGCATTTGGTCTGATTTTAGCTTTAAGGTCTACTCATACTAGGGTCTACTCATACTAGGCAATCCCTACCATGCCTGAGCACATTTGACTCCCAAAGTCCAATTCAATGAAGTAGTGTGATCACTCCATACTTGAAGAGGACCGTTCAGTTGGACTTGGGTAGGGCATGCATCTGATGGGATTGCAAACCATGCCTGAGCACAGATCTCATTTAATCTCATTTAACCTATTTAATATGAATTTTTTGATTTAGCAATGGGTCTAGTTCTGAATGATGTACATGAATTGTGAGTAAAGTTGCCTCCCTCAACATCAGCTGTCTCCAAAATCTTCTTATGTTGCAAAAGAAGTGTATGCATGTATTTGTATGCATCTTATATATGCAGCACAGTTAACCAAAAATCTATGCATTGCATAATCAATAAATCTGTAAGGCACATGAGATGGGCCGATGCTGTACGAGAGCAGATTTTTTTTTTCAACACCAAAAGTTACATTATGATGATGTAAGCATGCTTGGGCCCAGAAAGTTTAGCACAATGTGAGCACGTGCCAGCAGGGGAGTCGGGGGGTGTAGGGCGGTGGGGTGGGCATCTTGGGTCAATCATGCTCAGGCACAGCACAAGGCAACAGGGCCTAGTTTGAATATACCCTTAAATAGTAAGGCAGAAGGCATTTTCATTCTCACAATGCTGTGGCTGCTAGTCTAACTTCCTCTTTACTAGCAAGGACCTTTTATTCACACCACTAAAGAGCTTAAAATGCAGCTATGAGGTGCCATCTATGTATATGTATTCATTTAGTAAATGCTCTATATGAGCCAAACATATAGTTAAGGGTTTAGAGGTTTTCCTAAGAACCCACTAGCACAAAACCACAAAAGACAGAGCTGTCAGCTTCGTCTGGCTGCCACTTCATGTCATACATTTTTGGCATTAAATGGCATTAATGATTTATCCTTTCTTAACATTATGTACATGCCAAGTCTAAGCATGGAAAAGTCTAAAGAGACATGCAAAAAAAAAGAAGGAACTGTACCATTGGGTGTTTTTTTTTTTTTTTTGCAGAAGCTAAATCGATGGCAGCGTTAGACAGAATTCTGTTTAGCGGACGTTTTTGTCCACAGGAAGCTGCTGTTAAAGTGTTCGCATAGTTACTAAACCCCAGGCCTAGTTTAGGGCATCCTCTGTAGCCCACACTGTTTTTCACACAGGACCAAAAAGTAACACATCTTTCTGTCAGATGCATACATATACCACACGCACACACACATACACACAGACACACACCCGCTCACCATGTGCCTTCAAATAGCAGTCAGAAAAAGAGAAGTGTGAAAAGAACAGTGTCATGCTGAGTGCAGAGCCGCTTCTGCACGAGTACACAGCTCTTGTACGGCTACACAACACACAGACTGACTGCTGGTAAGCGCATAGATTAGCTGATCTGAGGAACACCTCAGTGTCCAGAGGAGGAAAAGAGTGAGGAGGAAGAGGCACAGCACTGTTACAAGAGAGAACGAGAGCAAAAGCAAAGAAAGGTTTGAGAAGACAAGCGTATGTTGGCTGGTAGGTGACAACAACAATAGATGTCATGGTGGCTGTGTTATGGTGAAGTGTGAGCTACATAGTAATTATTAACAAGTGCCGGGTTACAAAGGAAAGGGTCTTTGATGACACAGAAGTGGCAGAGTTGGCATTAATCTACCTCTCGCAGTCTTGTTTTGAATGGCGGATGGTCTACCTGGTTACATGGAGCAATGCTGAAAATAATTATCCCACTTTCTCTAATGAACATGAAACATAGTTGTAAATAATGGTGATGTTAAAGACATATTAATGTGATTTAGACCTTAAGAAATAATATATATAGCATCCCTACCATTACCTACAGTAGATCTCTTATTTACCAGTAATTCATGTGAATACAAACTTTTTTGATGTATTTCCAGGTAAAATGTCAAATGAATTCCTGTAGAATCAAACAATCTGAAGAAAACAGATTCAGTGGGCTATGTGGGATATTTGGTGGCTTCTTTAAGCAAAATAACATCCACCGTGTAGCACCAGCCAGGTCCGCTGTAGCTAATGTGCCCCATTCCTTGTTCTAAGTACAGGCGAAAATGAGGAAGCGTGTGGCTGATGAAAGTCAGAAAGGGAGGGGGAGAAAGCTGAGCAATCCAGCCATGGAAACAGAGCTATACGGCTAGTTGCCAGGAGACGGGCAGTGATAAACCGACTGGGAAATGCTATCTCTGTATTGTGTGTGTGTGTGTGTGTGTGTGTGTGTGTGTGTGTGTGTGTGTGTGTGTGTGTGTGTGTGTGTGTGTGT
>JANCOA010000033.1:6979978-6995748 GCA_024363135.1 Leptodoras oyakawai
CCGGCTGGGCACCGGCTCCCCCGTGACCCCGTAACTGGGAATAAGCGGTACAGATAATGACTGACTGACTGACTAATATTACCTTGCTTTCTGAGAACTTCTGGAGAACATGCCCTCAAAAAATGACCTCACATATTTGATGTCTTATGATTTTGATTACGTTGTCCCTACTAAACAGTAGTAATGCCAATATCAACTTGCTTTTATGAAATAAGTACAAAATAAACATAGGTAATGTACCAGGTAACATAGTTAAGGTAATGTTTGAATGTTTCCCTTTTGAAAGACTTCACACACTATTTAATTACTGTTATTCCCTGACTATTTTGAGAATTTTTGTTGCCTATATGTACAGTGTAAAGACAAAGATTGGTTTAGCAAGAGAGAGAAAAATGTCAAATGATACATCCAGACCAACAGGTTTTAGCAATATGAAATGATATTTTTACTTGAGTACAGAAAATACATTGCATATGACTGAGAATACTGTAAAATATGCAGTGGTGTTGAAAAGAAGTGGTATAATTCACTAAAATACGTTTTAAAGAAACATTGTAAAATAAGTTCCACAATGCCAGACCTAATTCATGATTTTTCTTGTAAACCCAAAATAGCCAAATAGTTAAATGGAACTTGGATTTTAACTCAAATATTTTAATGTCAGTACTATTTGTGCTGTGACATTAATAAACTAGCCATTATATTCTATTTTTCTATTCTAATTTCGCTGCCTTGGTCATTTCAGTAGAAATGGTTCAGCATTTGTAGCTTTGAAGTGTTTTTAAGAAAAAAATAAAAAGACATTTGAATGTAATAAACATTACTCCAATCTCTCAAGCACATTCAGTTTATACTGTGATTTTCTTATGCATGTGTATCATATACACAATTAAACAGTTGCAGGAGACCAAGTCTACAAGATTCAAATAAAATGGATTAATGTGTAAATATGTACATACTCAGAATGTATTAGCATAGCATTAGCCACTTCACATATACACTGCATGGCCAAAAGTATGTGGACATACGACCATCACGCCTGTCTGTGTTTCTTCCTAAGCTTCTGCTACAAATTTGTAAGCAATCCAACATATCTTTGTATACTGGAGTATTACAAATTCCCTTCACTGGAACTAAGATGCCCAAACCTTCAGCATGACAATGCCCCTGTGCACAAAGTGAGGACAATGAAGACATGGTTTGTCAAGGTTGGAGTGGAAGAACTCAAGTGGCCTGCACAGAGTCCTGAACTCAACTCCACGGAACACCTCCGGGATGAACTGGAACACCGACTGTACACCAGTGCCTGCTCTCACTAATGCTCTTGTAGCTGAATTGGAAAATGTTCCAAAATCTAGTGGAAAGCTATCCTAGAAGAGTGTCAGTTATTATAGCAGCAAAGGGGAATCTGGAATTGAATGTTCAAAAAGCACATATGGGTGTAATGGTCAGGTGTCTACAAACCTTTGGCCATATAGTGTAAATGGAGAATAAACAATGTACTTATGAGCATAAAAATTCATATTTGTGTTGGGAAAGAGGTCTTTGATCAGCAGTGACTACTACCCATTATAACCACTAGAAGATAGATTACCATTGCAGTCAAAGAATACAATTTACAGGCTCTAACTGCAGCAGCCTCAATAAGATAAGGTAGGTTATAACTTGGCAAAAGAGACAAAAATTGTACTGTGTAGAAAAATATGCCAAAGCTACAGTAAAGCTATTGTATCAAAAGCATTGGAACCAACTCCAATTTTTTTTGCATAAATATAAAGGCCATGTTCAGGCTAAGGCTTTTGCAATAGAACAGTGACATTATCCTTGATTGGTACACATTGTCTTTGCTAACTTTTTTTTCCTTATGTTGACCAGTTCTCCCAAAGCATTACTCAAGACATCTTGTAGCCATTTCTTTACCTGAAAAGAGATATTTATATGTAGTCCAAAACTTATTAAAAGTATAAAATAACATCAAAGTTATTGACATATGTTCAGTGTATTTTTTATCGAAACGTACAGTAGGTAATGATCATGTATTTATTTTTTACCTGTTCAGGAGGGCACTCATTGGCCAGCAGGTTGTACTCTGTCAGTCTGTTGATTATTTGCTACTTCATTTTTTTGCTTACTTGAAGAGCCCACTGTTGTAGGCTTTGTGACAGTTCCAGCTTTTTCTGATGGATTTGTTGCATGTACTGGTTTCTTTGCAACAGGTGGTGGCACCTTGTTTTGCTTCTTTGTGCCATTTGTAACCATTGATTTATGCTGATCAGAAATTTGCATGAGCTCTGCTGCAAGGTTCTGCTTCAGGCTGGCCTGGGCCTCTGGAGATGTGGCTGTTTCAATAACAACTTTCTTTGTGCTCTTGGAGAAAATGAAGCTGGCTGTGGAGGCAGGGGACTTACAATCTTCAGGTGTCTTAGGAGACAGTACAGGCAGGTCATTGCTGTTTGCAGTGGAGGTTGTCAAACGTAGACTGGGCCTTGCTGAGAAGCCACTGGAAGACATGGCAGCTGTCTTCATACGTATAGCCTCTTGAAGGCGCACGGAAGGACCAGATATTGTAGGAGATGACTTCACAGGAGATTGCATAGATTTTAAACAGGATTTGCGAATAGGCTTTTGTGGAGTTACTTGACTAGACACAGACAGGTCTTGGTTTGGGGTGGTCTCAGTACCAGCTGTCCCTTCTTGTGATGGAACATTAACTTGGTCATCAACATCGACAGTTCGTAGACGCACCATTTGAAGAAGGGAAGGTGTGACAAGAGGAATGTTTGCATCCTCTTTTGGAATAGGTGTGCACTTCTGTGTGGGTGAATGTCCTTTGCATCTACTATCTTTACTTATAAGATTTGGTTGTCTTCTGAAATTAATAGTATACTGATCTTCCACTGGATGGGGAGGTGTAATTTTTAAATCAGTAGAGAGTTCAGGAGCATGAGACCTTTGCTCTGACAAACCTTTAGGTAATAAGGCTGATGGATTTAGAGGCTCATGTTGAGGTGGAAGGTGGTTTTCTTGAGGCAGAGTTTGTAAAGGTATATCCTGTGATTTGGAGGATTTCAGAGAAATTTCAGAATGTACAGGAGCTTCTGAACCAACATCAATGCAGACTTTTGAACCATTCTCTTTGGCTTGTGGTTGATCAAACAATTTGACATCTGACACATTTGGTATTCTATCAACTGGTAGAGATTCATTCAATATTTTCTCCACTACTGTGCTCTGAACAATTTGTGGTTCTGGATTTTGCTCAGTGCAACTGGCTATATATGATAAATCAGGTGACTTCTCTGGAGCTACAGTGTCTCCCTGTCCAGATGACTCTGACTTGACTATAAATGATTCTTGCATGTCTGGTGGTGGAGGTGGAGGGAAGTCTATCTCATCCTGTCCTTCAAATACCAAGTCAGATGATTCGTCCATAGGTGGAGGTGGTGGAGGCCAGGAAGGCTCCAGAGTGAGGAGTTCTTTTTCCATCTCAGGATGTTCTTCTGAGAATACTGAAGACATGTTAGAGGGTGATGGAGGAGGAGAATGTTCAGGAAGTGGAGACATACCAGTGGCTCTAGGACCTTCTACAATTAGATTATGTGCATTTTTTTGTTTGAGGATCTCTTTATCAGTGGAGTGTTGGACAAAACATTGGTCTTCTGCATCAGTTCTCTCTGTCTCTGAGGTGGAACAGTTATTCTCTGGCAAACCAGTACTGGCATGACATAACTCACTGGAAAATTGCTCTTTGAACAGCAATGTTTGATTAAATGTGTCTGCTGATTGCAATTTCTTAGAATTTACTGGACTTCCTTGCTCACGTTTTAGCTGTTCTGAATTTTCATGCTCTCTTTTGTGTACAACATGACTCACTTCTTCCCTTTCTTCCAGAGGAACTTGTTCTTTCACTGGCATGAGCTCATTGTTTCCCTCAGATATGACTGCTTTATTCTCTGGATTGGTTCCATTTGTTTCATTTACTTTTAGTTTAGTAGTATTTACTGTGGCCTGACTTTTCCTAAATAAAATATCTGTTTGTTTTTGAGACTCATGTATCCTGTGGGCACTTGGACTTGGACCACATAAAAGTTCAGTTGTGCGTTCATTGTGAGCCCAAGTTTCAGGTGGTGGGGGACAAGGTGCTTTTACCTTAGGTGGAGGAGGAATGTTAAACAATTCCCTGAGGGTTGCTGTGGGTGGTGGTTTTATTGTTGTTACAGCAGGGGAGATCTGTGGTGGCTGTGATTGAGTGGTGTGGGTTTGTGTAAGATGATTGGCTGGATCTGATACATTTGATGACAGGGAAACCAGGGATGATGAGACTGACATTACAGAAGAAACTCGTGTCCCTGTCCTCTCTGGCTTTGGGGGCTTCAGCTTTTGTTTTCCTGGAGAGGTAGGACAGATGTCTTTAGAAGAATGGATGGGTGTTCCACTTTGACTTGAGTATCCACTTGAAGGCGATAGTGTTCTTTCAAATATGTCTGGTGGTGACGAGTCATTTGATTCTGATTGAGCTTCAGTAGAGTCTGGAACAGTCACAGATAAGGTGGAGTCATTAGAAAATGGTGATACTGGAGACTGGGTAGCAATATTTTCAGTGCAGGATGAAATAGGATCTTCTTTTGTATTGAGATCTGCATCCACTTGTCTGCCATTGAATCCTAGGTACTTCAAATCTTTTGTGCTTGCCAGTTCCCTTGGCCGTTGCTTAAGGTTTTCATGGTGTAAAGAGTATGTTCTCCTTGGTGGTGCTGGTGGAAGTTTAGTCTTCATTACTGACAGATTACGGGAGACCAATTGACTGTTTTGGACAGTCTCTGCTCCATCACGTAGGTCCCCTTTTTCCAGTCTCTGACTGCCTGCTTTACTCGTGGAACTTGACCAACTGACAGAGCTCTTAAGACTCATCTGTTCCTCATTTAAGTCTGTGACTTCCTTCGTGCTGTCTGTTATGTGTGATGATAGTGTGCTTCCTTTGAAGGAGGTGGTGGATGAGTGGGAGACAATAGTCTCAGAAGATTGTGAATGGCTCCATTTAGAGCTACTGGAATATGGTTCATCATGAGTACCACCTCCTGAGCGTGAAGAAGCTGGACTTGCAGGTGCTAAGCTGCTCTTGCTAACTGTACGTACACTTCGCTGGTTGGAGCTTCTATCAATTTCTATCACGTCTATTGCAGAAGGTAGGATTGCATTAGGAATAATTGTGGATAAATAGGTAGCCTGTGGTGAAATAGACATCACAGGACCTTGTGGTTCTTGCAAGAGGGCAGAGGATGTTGTTATCCCTGGTACAGCAAGAGACCTAGGTCTCTGGGACATCTGTGGTCCAGATTTGGTGTTTAGAAGGAAGTCGTCTCTGTACACAGTATGTACGTGGTGCCTGAGAAGTTGATCATCTCTGGAAACCCGAAGGGCTTCAATATCCTGTAAGTGCACACGTGCCCCTTTATGATTTGTTATAGGCACTTCTCCATCAATTCTCGGGATTATGACTTTACCAGATGAATCATTGTCTTCATCAGATGGGAGCTGTAGTAAAGCTCCTCTCCCCATACCTGTGTTGAAAGTCGACAGAAAAATGTTTTTTTTTTTAATTAATGAAATTCTCCATATATTATTTCAAAATATAGTAGTAGTTTAATCAGTAGTTAAATGACATACATAGTTCTCTCTGAACCTGTTGTGGTATGCCCATAATTGTTGTTCTTCTGCTCCTTTTTCTGGGGTTGTCCAACCTCTTCAGAGTGTTCAAAGGCTTAAATGTCGAACCTAAGTAGTATACAGAATATGTTTACAAATGTAACTACATTTAAATGTACAGAATTTTTTTAGTTATTGAATTCATACAAATTTTCAATTCCGATTGGTGCAAAGGCAATGCTTAATGTTCTATAACAGTATTGCAATGACAAATCACAAAATAATTACATTTGGGTTGGTAACATTCTGCCACAAGTCTGTGTTGTGTTCCTTACTTTAGGCAGTGCATGTATTATACCTTGGCGTGTTAGCACAGGCCTTGAGGACACTGATGTAATGGAGTGGTCAGCAGTGCTGTCAAAGCTCAGATGTCCATCTCTTTCTTCATAGTTGACATCATTTTCTTGTTGTGCTGTTACTGTGTACTGCACATGAATCAAACCAGTCAGGCTATATGAAGTCACTTTGTAATAAATATTTTTAGACTCTGTTTTGATGTAAAGAAAACTTACAACAGGCTGGTCATCCTCAAGGTCCCTTGCAATGTAATGCTCTGTATTCAAAATTGAATAACATGTATATCAGCACTCAGCTCCAATAATATGGCTATAATATAATAAGAATTTAAAGTATTAAGGTTGTATAAGATGCTTACCCGCCTGTTGTAGTATTTTAAGTCCTTCTTGCGCTTCAGTGTGCAGATCTTCCAGATACTTTGGCCTGCTACCTTCAATGAACACATTCTCCTGGTAGTGTTGGGAGGCTGTGTAATGTACTGTCAGTTTTGTCTGCTCATCTTGCTTTTGTCCAGCTAGAGAGCGATAGAGAGAGCAGCTTGTGTTAGAGGTCAGTGGGATTTTTCACTTTATTCAGATATGCATAAGCACACAGTACCGTCTAATATTTGGAGAGCAAACATGCATGTGCCTTTATAATCCTGTTGTGAAATAAATCAGGTTCATAGACAATCACCACACATGCTGTTTTTTCTTTTTTGGTAAAACATTACATTTGTCTTTGACCTTGAGCTCAGGTTACTGTCTGTGTGGAATTTAGCACATTATCCCCTTGTCCGCATAGGCTTTCTCTGGGTTCTCTAGTTTCTTCCTACTGCCAAAAAATGACTGACTATGTTAAATTGCCCATAAGTGTGAATGTGTTTGAATGATGACTTGTGATGCTCAATGTGTTATAAACCCTGATACTTGATGAAGTAATCTGTTTAGAAGCCATCAATCACTGACACTGCATTTATGGTTCTGGCTATAATACTTTGGCATAAGACTGTAAAACACGGATACTAGAAGAGTAAATAGACATTCTCATTCTTATACAGTATGTAGCAGTCTGTCCTTTGCTGGTCACTGTGCCATGCTTTCTGACTGGTAGTTGACTGTTAGTTGGACAATAGTGAGAAACACGAAACTTCAAGTTGACCTTTGGACACTGTCTAAGAAACAGTAAGAAGCTTCATACTGGTTCCCCCTATCAGCTTTCCAACGTCCCCCTGAGTAGCTTAAACTCTTGTTGAGAACAGAAATTCAACTCTTGCCCTCGTGAAGGCTTTGGGATGCAAACCTGATGAAAGGCTTTTGCCTAAAATAGGGAGGTTTCCCTAAAAGAAATCCGCTCAGCTTTTTATTACCGTCTCTTACAAGGCATCGGCTTTTAAGTGTCTGGATTAGCAGATACCCCATGGGGGTGTCAGGTAACTTAAAAGTGAAGACACTGACTCTGGTACCATGCAGAGCTAGAATAAACCTAATATGGGCAGGTCTTCTACATGAAGCAAAGCTAGGTAAACAAAGATATCGCAACATTATTATGACTATGTACTATATACGATAAGCTTGCAAAAGGTTTCCTACAGACTTCCTAAAGTAGCAAATCCATCAGCATTAAGGGGCAATTAGAAGGGAGCAGAATGGTTGAAGAAAAGAGTAAAGAAAATCTAAAGGGAATATACAAGTACGAGCTTTGCCTAAAATGTGTGATAAATGACTGAAGTTGACAGATGATTAGCAATGATTATACATTTTTTAGACATAAGTACTTGTCACAATCCTCTCATGTGATCAGAATGTGCAGTGTTACACAGTGGGGCCAAGGATACAAACTGAAACGCCAGCATACTAAAATAACTCCAAAAAAAACCCCCAAAGGTTTTAAATTACCCCCCCTGCCCAACCCCCAAAAGTCATAATGAATTATGATGAAATATAATGTAATTATGAGCTATGTAGACCCCACTTTCTCTCATCAAAACTGACTCTCTCTTTTTTTTAGAGTAGGTTACATCTTAGAAAATCAGTTGTTCAGATTATTTTCTGCAGTATTACAGTAATTTTGTAGTATTAGTAACAAAGTTTCTATAAATAGAATTTAGACTCAAGTTTTTTTTATTTAGATTTTTTTGTTTATTTTGCTTTTTATAAAAAGCCTCAGATAAAACCGTGGCATTTAATATTCATTAATATTTAATGATTTCATATTTAATTATTAATATTTCTCTACTCACCCTTCTTCTTGAAGACTGACAGTAGTGATCGAATTTTTTTACCCAGAAATACCACCATCCTTTCCTTGAGACAAATGTACAAATTGATCACTGTACTAAATGCCAGAATGAGTTCCGTAAGGTCCACCTAAAACTAACTGGTGCTTTCAGCATCATGACACACTTTAAACTGCAGGTGACTCAGAAAGGATGTTGTGAGGTAGCTGATTTGCAGCAGACTGATGAAGGGTAAGCCAAGTGAAAACAATACGAGCTGCTGCTTGGGTTCAATCCCAGCCTCCTTTCCACCCTCCCTCTTTCCTAAACAACTCCCCCTCCTTTTGTCACACGCAGCTACCCCTGGACCACTAAGGGGTTTGGCTGCTTTTACTTCTTTGATCACTCTAACTGAACTTCGGATCTGATTTCCCAATGAAGAACCTTTTTTATCTAGCTATGTGTAACTTCTTGGTCACTCCACAGCAACACATTGTTAACAATCTCTAACTGTTTAAGTCAGTGCTTTGGTTCTGAGTGAATTCTTCAATGTAACAAAATACGTGTACATATGCGTTTTAGGGAAGTTTCTGAGGGAAACCCATTTAGGGTGCTTAAAAATATCCAAAGAACCCGCGAAGAGCACTTTTTAAGTTACAATACTTGACAGATACCATAATACCAACTATAGTTTTATGTTATGTAATTCTTATAATGTAGTTGTTTTAGTACCAAACACATGATTCATTTAGACTTATTAGACTTATTACACTGTTCTGTACTGCAAGTTAATAATAATAAAATAATAATTTCATTGGTAGTATTAGAGCTTCCTTAGTCAATTGTCCCTTTTCATGAATCTCTGCAGGTGGAACAGCTGTGATTTACTTTTTGCCTAACAGGAGGGATGCACTTTTGAACCGTATATCCACCCCTCCCAATGCCTCTTTCACTGCACAGACACTTGTTTTGGCACTGGTTTGGGACTCAAGTGAAGTTGGCTCAGAAAGGGGGCACCATTTCAGAAAGGCATAGAAAGGGAGTTATTTGGGTTGGTGTGTTTTCAACACTTGGTTTATCCTGGGGGTTTAATCCTTTTGGCCTATGTGTTGTTTTCATTGCCTCACCTCCCATTTCAATCTCACACTTCTCAATTCTCACTCCTACCTTCACCTGGTATCTTATTATCCTTCAGCATAGTCACTGTTGTCTGACTTCTCAGACAAATGTCTGCTGGGTTTCAGAAGTTGTTGCACTTCTGTCTGTAGCTGTGACTGAGGTTCGTCCACCTGTATAAAGCAAGACACACTACTAATACTTAAATGATGAGTTGCTGTATTTGATATACAGTGTATACACTGTATATGTATATAACACCTGTGATTTGTAACACTGGAGGTATGTGTTTTTGTTAAAGTCTTGAGCATACACGGTTGGTGTTTATTGAAAACTGAAGCGAGACACACCAAATGCACATTGTATGCCTCCTGTTGCTGTTGTCCCTTCATGAAAACCCAATTAATATTTATCAGGACATCCTAAAGCCACCATCTGGCACATGATAAAGGGTGTGGGGCATGCTTATGAGACCAGCAAAGACACCCCAAGTTTCTATACACAGCCAAGTCTACACAGGAGTCTTTGCAAATGCCCCACGGGGGCCTATTTTATGCTAAATTACTTGGCTGTGGCTGCAGTTCACACAGAGCCCCATTTTAAATGAAAAATTCAATGATGTTTTACAATCTACTATACACTGCTAAAATATCTAGGAATTAGAGGTCTGTTCAATATTCAATATTTAATAACATTGAAATTTCCTGCTTATATCTGTTTAAAATGAAAATGCTGTGGCATCATTCGGCGTTTGAAGAACTGAACCTATTCTTCTGCCGAGAACTGAGTTCTTTGCCAAGAAAAAGTGCTGAATGTTTTGAGATATGAGTACAGACATAATAAGCACCGGCACCTAGATGATCTGTTGGGGTGTGTGTGTGTGTGTATGTGTGTGTGCACCATGTTTGTATATCTTTGTGAGGACCAATTGTCCCCACAAGGATAGGAATATCTGATATTTTGGACATGGGGACATTCTACTGGTCCCCAAAAGGAAAGTGTTGTTTTAGGTTTTAACAAAAATAAAGCTAAAAAAAGAGCCAAAAAGTTATGGTTTCAGTACTGAGATTAGGTAGTTACAGTTATGGTTAAGCATAACATTAATTAGCGGCATTAAATATCATGTCAGTAGAAGATCCTCAGAAGTATAGCATGACAAATGTGTGTGTGTGTGTGTGTGTGTGTCTGTAACACTGAAATTCTGAATATTTACTATAATTCCAGACCTAATGTGATTTCCAAATACAAAGACTTTTTTTACCAGGTTTATGTTTGTCATGCAGTTATTTCTAACCACTACTTACATTACCTTTACGTTGAAATCAAAATTCAAAAGGGACTTCCATCCAGATTGAGAAGGTGATTCTTTTTAAGCACTATGATTTCAAAATCATGCCATTAAAAATGTCCTTTTAGTGTTAGTCTGAAGTCTAGACTGAGGTCTTCTTCAGTCTAGATAAATGTTGAGAGTCACTCCTCTTTACACAAAAGTAACAATGTTCTTAACTGTTCAATAATCTGATAATAATCACATTTGGCTCATTAAAAAGTCTGCTACTACTACTACTAGCAGAACCATCAGAAGATGTCCACCAGGTGGTGCAATGCTTTCAAGGGTTCAACCATCTCTCCCCTTGAGTTGAGTAGGATGGAATTTGAGTGGGCTTCACTGATTGGACAGGCCAGACCTCTTTCTGGGCAAAAGCTGTCAAACTTCTTATATGTATATTCTCTTAAAATAAATGAGTTTCTTGGGAAGAATGTGATGTCAAACACACATACCAATTTGTTTAGCTCATAATGAACTGTGACTAGATTTATAATCACGAGTGGGCTTGGGAGGCAGACAGCACTGAATCATGTTCCCCTAATACGGTATTAAACCTACTTCTCAGTCTCTGATGTATATAACACACATGCAGTATAAGGCTGTACTTTCAGCCTTCATTAAATATGTTCTATATAAAATCCATTAGTATCAATATGAGCAACGACATCTACCAGAAAGAAATGTAGAGCGAAAGGTCTGGTGAGGTCTTCATGTTCCCATGAGGCAGTGTTGCTGAAACTGAGGCAGTGGGATAGAGGAACATCTGCTGGTGATGAAAAGGAGCCAGATTAGCTCTGAGTCTGAGCTCATCACAAAACAGATCTCCACCCTCTCATGATCATGACTGGAAAAACCCCAGTCCATGAGCACCTTATGTTAGGGAATTGTTCTAGAAACGTCATAGTCCAGTGTGTTCTACATTTACAGAAAGCTGTCAACATGCCCTCTACCCTGAACTGGAGAAACACAGGAGGACACTCAGGGTGGATATCGATAGAAAGTTAATGTACCATTGAGAAACATGATCCCTTCTGTTTTATATAGCATGCATTACAAAAAACATTGTATGTATGCCAGATGAAGACCTCAAATCTAAATATTTTACACTTTATTTTTGCCATAGTGTGTATATTATTTATTTCAATGCACTGCATTTGCAATGAAATGCCTTTCTTAAGTGCTACTAAACATTATTCCCAGATAATAACATCTGAATTTCATTCTTCTCCTAAATGCATTCCATGTGACTACATAAACCATGTCTTGAGCAAAACTAAAGGCTGCACTTATGTTGAAAGCAACTCCCAGGCTCATAGGAGGAGACATCTTGCGTATATCAGGGCAACTTTCCGATAGCTAGGGGACGGAGGTAGGATCTCTGACCTACTCCATCTTCGCCTGCACCACAGCAGAACATCCAGTCATTGTCAGTATGAAATAAACTGAGTTGTTTATTCTCACTGAGACCTGGCTACAATCCTAAATTATATTACGGATGTAAAAAATAAAGGGAAACATAATCCTAATTCTACAGTTTTCCTCTTACGCAAACTCATTGAAGGCTGAAAACGCCATCACTAGTGTACTATTAATAACTGACATTGTGACATTGACTGGTAGTGATATCTTCTGTGCATCTCTGAGTGACATTTGAGCATGGCTTGCATCCAGACAGAAAATCAATCAGTGCTTTCTAGCTTTGAAATGTTCCACACAGTATTATACTATTTTTTTAATCCCAAAATGTCTCGCACTAAAAATTCTACTAATGTGGCTATTGGGGTACTGCAAATACAACCAGATATGACTCATCAGCATATGGAAGTGAAAACACTCACATTGCCTTTCTCATTTTTCTAAATCCTTCCTGGAAAGTGGATGGTAAATGGTTTGATTGTAATGCTTTTTAAACACATGATCTGAAGGAATGCCCCGGTGTTATTTTTAACCCAGTCTCTATCTACCACTTTTACCACTTGTATGAAGAAAAATAATCCTTATTTATAATGGAAAGACAGTTGTTGGGCAAACAAACAAGAAACTTGTATACATAGAATGATTTCATAATTTCTTCAGTTTAGGAAATTTAGGAAAGTAAAGAATTAATCATGACAGGGCATGCAGGGACGGGAAAAGTCATCAACAGTGTGATGTGACATTCACATAGTGTTGGTTATTTTCTAATAGCAGTGTTTTATTTCTCCTATAAACTCATGTTGTGTGAAACAAATTAGTTCATGTTAACTACCCGGGTCCTTCTTGCTGTGAGGCGACAACGCTATCCACTGCACCACCGTGCCGCCTATATATATATATATAAAGATATATATTAGGAGAGATAGGTGAATGTGAGAGCTGAGGGGATAACAGGAAAAAGAGAAAGTAGCCAGATCGGGGACTTGTAACAGGCCTCTCACCGATGAAGGATCGTTGAATTAATAGAGAGAACTACACAGGAATTTGAAGAGTTGAGGGAGGAGGGGAAGAAAAGGAGAGCAGTGCATATGTTGATTGAGGAAAGCCATGAGAAAGGGAAAGGGCTCAGATGTATTTATATATAGAAATATCTGAATGTAAAAGTGTAAACCAGGAGGGGGTAAATAAAGATCAGGATAAACATGGCTCATGATTGTGGTCTCAGTAGCAAAATGGTTATGTGGTAAAAACTGCTGGGCTCAAGGATCGAATTCGGGCTGCTGCGGTAACAAACCGTCACACTACCTCTGGGCTAGCGGAATGCAAAAGTGAGAGGGGAAGAAAAGCTCAAAAACAAGCCTGTGAATTTCACAGACTCAAAAGAAAGAGATCTTTTTAAACAAAACATTCAGAAAAAATAAGTGGGATAGCATAACTAAACACTAGTAGGCAGTCTCAGATGCACTGCTGGAAAACAAAATATAACAGGACACTGAAAGCATTGTAAAAAAAAAAAGACTGAGGAACCAGGAAGTGGGGCATAGCTCCTCCGGGTCCCAAGTTGCTAACAGCAATGCACTAACCCCTAGGGGAAATTCCCTAATTATTGTTTGGGGAAGGGCACGTAGCACCAAGGAAGTGAGAGCACAGTCCCTAGGAAATATTTATTACCTCAGAAGGTGACCCCTTACTGGCAAACCTCTATAAGGCCTGACGTTACCAAACTGACCCTGGGAAATATTTATTACCTGGCACCATAGCATACCCAAAGCAGATTACCTCATTATTATACCAAATGACCTCGTGCCATAGCATCAAAGGCGCGACAAGAAGCACGATTTGAGGACACCTTTAAGTAGGGTGGGGAGCAGGTTCCTCTAGATTTGCTGGGAGCTGGAGTCCTCCCAGCGCAAACACTGTGCTGCCGCAGCCCCCTAGCATCAGACGGTGAGTGCCTCCTCACAAAGTAGGCAACACTTTAAACTTTAACACTTACAACCTGCTGTAAGAAAAAGTAAGTAGTGTATGATTGAAAAAATAAGTGGCTATTACTGGGTAATATGCATGTATTTTACAAATAGGGAACACTATTCCGAATTCATTGTGTTTCTAAACATAATTATAGGTTAATTATTATAGGGTATGATTGTGGAAGTAAGTAGTTTTACTGGCTAATTTACAAATAAGGAACGTACCTGCAATTTTGAATTCATTTTACTTCTAAACGTAATTATAGGTCCTTAACATTACTTACAGTGTACATCCAGGTAAGGACATCTACTTTCATTATAGGCAGTAATGGAGCTTCATGCAGGTACATGAGATTACACAGACTACCCTTATTGTACCGTAACCCGAGTAATAATTATCGAGTACTTTATGGATATTTTACACACTGTGTAGCCTGGGTATTGAGGCATTATATGTACATAGCGGAACAAACAGGCTAATGATGAAATGGATGTTTCTCTTCTGCTCACATGGGCACAGCAGGGAATAGGCAGCAGTGTTGTCTTTCCCTTTGCCTCACCTTTGGATCATCATTTTCACACAATGTTGGGAAAAACAATGCACTCAGAATAGATATTTTGTTCCCTACTTGTGAAATATGTGAAATCACCCAGGAATAAATTGCCCACTTACTTCTGCAATCATACCCTTTACTTATTTATTTTTTCTTACTTAACAGGTACTTATCCTGTAAAAGTGGGCTGTAATTTAAAGTGTTACTGGTAAATAAACATCTCCTCACAGAAACCTTTACCGTATTTTAAAATGTATGTAGCGTACGCATCTGCACACAGGTCTCTCATTAGTATAGAAAAAAAAAACATACTGGAAAGAGTGCATTAATATAATCCGGTGATTTACCTTGCAGCCAGCACTGCTGTCAGATCTGACTAATCTGAACTGAGATTTCAATACTACTATGGTACAAATCTGTGTAATTCATCCTTTATGATATAAGACTACTTTATACAGAGAGAATCTCACAAGATTCTCATCATATCAGAGTAGAAAGAAATGTCTTCAAAAGTCTCCATATACTAGAGATGAAGTATGTAGAGTTTAGGTTTACAACATGATGGCATAGGCCTTTAATACTGCATCTGGTTGATTTATTAAAGTACTACTGAAGGGCATCCAATCGCTTAAGATTCTGCCAGTGCTCTGTAAATATATGCTGAGCAGATTGGTAAAACGCTATAAAAGGTTTCTTGTGCATCTCAGCTTTGAGATAACAGAGCATTGCATAAATCAACCATGCTGTAAATGTCAGGCTTGCAGGAGAAAGCCACATCTCATTTTCTGCCATTTTTAATTATATACTTTAATTTTTGCAGGCTAGCATTCACAATCAAGTTTGACCACTGACTGTTTTCCTTTAGGACAGCAGAGCTAATTTGAGTACTGAAAAAAAACAAACAAACATTTGTTTAGGGGATAAAATGTGTGACTGGACAAAAAACACAGTTACATTATGTCAATATGCCAGCATGAACAGATCTTTGATCGAATGTCGGGGAGGATAGTGTAATCTTCCAAGATGAAGACAAGAATAGAAATACACAGACAAAATCAACTAGACTAATTCACTGGCGGACGGCACGGTGGCGCAGTGGATAGCGCCGTCGCCTCACAGCAAGAAGGACCCGGGTTCGATCCCTGGGTGGGGCGACCTGGGAAATTTCTGTGTGGAGTTTGCAT
>JANCOA010000033.1:7000234-7010428 GCA_024363135.1 Leptodoras oyakawai
GAATGTGTGTGTGTATGCGCCCTAAGATGGATTAGCGCCCTGTCTAGGGTTGGTTCCTGCCCTTGCGCTCAGAGTTGGTGTTTCATTAATAATAGGAAATCCTGTTAAATCCTTATTATTATTATGAGGATCCAATAGTTTTCTGAAGGTGGGTTTATCACAGTTTTTTTTTGCATTCATTAAAAAGGATAATCAATTTTAAAACACATTTAGCAGTAGGCTTTTTCATTCTTGAGTGCATTTCCATGGCTGAAAGCAGGCCTCAGTCTAGCTGGTTGCTCAGTAAGCATTTCTCACAGTCAGTGTCTGGCTGGCCATTTGTGTCAGACATTTAGCAGTATGTTTAATAGGGCTTTTTGAAGAATAGTTCCATGAGGTTGTGAGAATGAGACCTCAGTAGAGCATTACATTATGTTTTGACATTTGTTGTTCAAGTCCTATGCTTTTTGGCTTTCAGCTGGACTCACACTAAATCCTATGACCGCCCATTTGCAAGAGGCATGTTGATACCGGGGTTTTTATATTTATTGAAATATTAAACAATGAATATTATAAAGCTAACCACAGAGATTTTCAGGAGGATTTAGAGCAAGAGAAATTCCTGAATTTGGATTGTGAGGAATGCCAGAATGTGAACCACACACACAGGCACAGTGACCCTGGGATTTAATCAGAATGTTCAGGAGGACGTTCTCCAAAATACCATTTGTATGATTCTATTGAAAAGCTAATCTTAAATAAAGTCTCTCACTCTCTCTCTCTCTCTGATGTCATGATCTGTAATTCTAGCAGTATTTTGGATATCCTGAGTAATACTGTGTTAACTGAATAAAATCAATGCTGGAAAGTACCTTTGCTTAAGATTGGCTTTTAAAACATGCCTATCCTAGATATCCCTTGTGGCATCCCATAGTGGTAAGGCATATGGGTGCCCAAATCACCTATAAAACCTTGCGATAAGGACTCGTTTTTATAAGCAGTAGCACTTAAGGATTGAGCAAGGACTAGTCTCTGGCCTTACTGGTTTACTCAGAACTCTTTCAGATCTAACAAATATTCCTTGGTATTTTCAAGCAAATGTAGAGATGTTGCATATAATTCAGGGTCATCAGATGAATCTACATTACATCCTGCAGAAGTCATTTGTATATCTGAATACATTTTATTTCAATAATGGTCTTCTATAGTCACTTATTTCAGGCCTGCCACATCCTTAATGTTGTGACAAATAAATCCATCTGTTTTGTTTCATATTTCTGTCTGGCTTCCTGGAAGAAGGCAGTATAATCCTCCCCCACATGCATTCAAGGTCTGCTGTCTCTGCATAGTGAGTATGAAATACTGGGAAATGTTGTACCTTAGGTCTTTAGTTAAACAAATTCTTCAATATTAATACACTATGCATTAACAAGGTTTGTTTAATTAGTAACTAAATAGCAAACATCTTAGCTCATGTTTATTTCATCAGTGCTGATTTCAATCATGATTTTTTATCATCTTTATTGTAAAGGTGGAGGCCATCAGTTGCCAATTATCTGAACCACACAGAGACAACCAAGCCAAGCCAAACATAATAGTGTTACTTCATGCTTTTCTTTGTCTCCTATGGTCAGTGGTGCATCACCTCCTTCACTCCACTCAGCCCTCTAGATAAGGGGCAAGGCACCAAGAAGCCTAACATGTCCTTCTATTACCTGTTTCTATTACTTTTCCATCAATATGGTTTCTATGCTAGTTTTGTACCATTCAAAGTATTTCAACCAAAAATAAATTGGATCAGAACCTGAAACGTTAGTTCCCAACTGTAACCAAAAAGCAGGTTTTCCAGTGCGAACTGTGATGACATCAGAGGGAATGTCATACACTACAGGTCGGAAAGAAAGGATGGAGAAATGGATTCAAGGGAGAAATTGTCAGGGGGGAAAAAGGAGTGTGCAGTGGTCGGATGAATTTTTTTTTTTTTTTTTTTTTCTTACTATGCTTTGTTACACACATACATATATATATATATACTACCTGCTAAACCTGCTATCCATTCTATCCGATATAATCTCCGATAAGCACATTCTTAGTTTGAGTCTAAGAATCAAAGGACATGGCAAGGACAAATATCCATAAACCATCACCTCTCCACTGGTATGCCAAGGATACCCAAATATAACTGTCCCACCATTATTGCAAGCCTAATAAATAATGTTTTGGTGAGTGTAGTTGAAAGACCAGACTTTTCCCTTAAATAAGCAGTCCTTTGGATGGAAACTGAGCAGTGAAAACACAGGAAACACTCCATGTTTTTCCACATACTGCTTTACACACACAATTATCTCATCTTAATGTGTTACTGCTTGTTCTCTCATAATACGATGCATGTAGTAAAAACATGTAGTATGAAAACAGTGAGTCCTGTTAGAAAGTGAAGTATGTGAAGGCATTCTTGAAAATATCAAAAGATAATAATAAGAAGCGTTTTTGTATGTATAAACTGGAGGCCTGGTCATGTGATTTTGCTATCTGTTCCATTGTCTACTGTTTTTCTGTTTGCATGAGGATCTTAGCTCTCAAGCACAACTATCTGAAGGATGGAATGTAAAAACCAGAGGATACATACAGTACTTATTGACAACCTTACGGTGTGGTGTATTCAGTCATGTGTGAGGCATCAGAATGGGATTCAGCCCTTCTGGAAAAAATCCTTCTATCTGAATGAGGATCAGCCATGCAGAGCACAAAGATTAGCAAGGAACACGGATCTATGTATACTCGTACACACAAACCAGCTCATAAATAAGCCTAATTGAGTGACATAGCAAAAAAGAACAAGTAGAACCTTTGATTGCAAGACAATAGTGCAAGTAACCTGAAAGTGCTGCTAAGCGTGAACCTGTTTGTCAGCTTTCATTTGGCTGCAGAAGAGATGGTCTGTGCGAAGGACACTGGTTTGGTTTAAAGAAACACCTACACGCATAGGAATAATAACCTGCTTTTATTCCAGAATTCCTTGCTAGACTATATAATTAATACTTTAATCGCAAGAATTGTGATCCCATAGAATAGCTGTGTGGTACTGCTGATGCTGTCTTACATTTTTAGAGCTGAGTAAGGATGTGTAAGCATATGAAAATCTGCTTAGATAGGTTGTGTAGATATTTAAGAGCCTCATCATATACAAGACAAATGACCGGACTAATTTTAGGTCAAATTGGCATTGGGTCAGCCCTACTGCTTTCATGGATAAACAATATGGAGAATATGCCACATTCAAATAATAATAATAATAATAATATTGTTAATGACCTGGATCAAAGCTCAACTTGGACAAAACTGGTAGCCTTATTTTATCTTACCTTAATCAAATACAATGTTATCTCTGAGGATAACAGCAGATACAAAGTCAATTAAATGCCCAAAAACCAATACTTCCCAGTCTTTTCCTACCTGGTATTAACTTGTCGACATGTCCAATATTCCAGAAAGCCTTAACTTTACTTGGGTGGTGGTTAGTAATAAAATTGGCCTTTGCCTTCTTTTTGCTGTTGGGGTTTCCCATGATAGTACAGTCACCTCCCAAGAGTGCTGGATTTCCAAAGTATACAGAACATCTGCTCTGTCACAACTGGAGCCTCCTACTCCCTTAGTTCCTCATTTCTCTTCTCGATGACTCTCTACTCCAGCTGCAGATGCAGGACAGTGCAGACACACTATGTGCTGTGCCAGCAATCCAGGCTGCTTGTGTGCATGGTGTGTATGAACGCCACCCTCTCTTCCTTGTTTTGAACACTCGCCTTTCAGCGGTGATCAGTTACGGATCACTCTAGTGAGTAGGAAGGGATTGCAGCCAGCCCATTTTTGCCCTGCCCACCACTGAAAACACACAGACACACACACTTCTTAACAGTAGAGGACAGTCAGATTATTCATGTGTGTTCAAGGATGTTCCTATGTCCTCTTATTTTGTCATGACTGATCTTATTAGGTGCCTGATATTATCTCTTATAACTTCTGTTCCTTGTTTAAGCTATATTTGTTACCATTTTCTTATCTCCCTCTTTCTCTCTCTCCATATCCATATCTGTGGTCAGGTAATCTAATATGCTTTTCAGCTTTCAATGTCCTTGTTAGCCAATGCTTTTATGTGGTGCTGTTTCTCAAGAAGTTGCCAGTCAGCTATGGGTGCTCTTTTTTCAGTCCACTGTCACTTATTGCAATAACATGTCACCTGAGGAAACAGTGCTCATACACACATACATGTACAAATCTTACAAATGCCATCTGAACAAAAACTATACCAATCCAAATGGTACACATTAGGAATAAAGTATAGTTAACTTTGCAGTACTGTGTGCATATGTTATAGGGGGCCTGGGAAAGTGAAACCAACTGCAAGGAAAGCTGGGCTGGTATTTCTCAGCCCAGCTGATAAGAAAAAGGGAAAATAATGAAATATAAAGAATAAATATATAAATATAATAAGTAATGAGAGAGAAAATTTTATTTATAATTTAAAACGTTAATTACACTCATACATGGGATCCGCGAAGTTCGTGGACTCAAACAAAAAAAAAATTTTGTTAATAAATGTTCGGGGGAAAACATGAATGAAACCGAGTAACTAAACACACGTGAGGGCCTCTCACAAAGCGGATAAAGAACAGCGTAGAAAGCGCGTGCAGCGCGTAAATAACCAATAGAGGAGAATCCGGAAGTGGAGCGTAGACCTCCCAGGTCCCGAGCGACCAAAGTGTGGCCCCAGGGCCAATTCCCCCACTAAAGGGAAGGGGAAACATGACTGCCTGCCGTAGCGGAAGAAATAACACAGAGGAGAGTGGGCTGAACAAGCGTCAAAACAAAAGGCAAGCCAACGCGGCTCACATCGCTTCTAGCCACACTCAACAGTCAGGTCAAGATATGACGCCCTAACAAATTACCTCGGGCATACACCCTACCCCTGGTCACGCTCCTACAAGAGTGCGACCAGAGATACCGCTCGAGGATCCCATTAAATAACCTGACGAACAGGCGTCTCCTGTTGACTCGTGATTGCCCCTAAGCATGCTGGGAGAAATTCTCCCAGCACAAACACCGCCCGCCCCCTAGTGTTCGGCCACGGTACTGCAAGCCCCTTACAGTATAATAACATCTTTGAAATTGATACGTGATTTGATATTACTGTTTCTATTGGGGCTACAGAATCAGCAAATCTACTATGTTGATACTGCATATCCACCATGTTAAGACATTACACTATATTTGAAAGTGACACAACCATACAAAGTTTTGAACTTTGCCATATTTACAACGTAGAATAGAAATGCACTTATTTGATACATCATTAATCTACACTAAACAGCCCATAATATTGAAATTATTAAAATCCTATATATTTAGTGTTACTAGGTATGGGGGAAATCCGACCCAGGTGCAGGGAAGGCTGGGGGTAGAGGTAGAGGAAAATATAGATAAAGGAAGAGGAAAAGGAATATAAAGGGAAACAAATAAATATATATTTATAAACTATAAAACTACATATATATATATATAAATGCAACTAAGCACACTACCTCTAAGCTACAGGAACAGAGGTTTAATGAGGGGAGAAATAGCTCAAAAGTAAGAGCCGCAATTTAGTGGCCTCAGACGGAAGAGACTAATCTTTAAACATAGAGAGGGTGAAAGCAAAAGAGAGAATATATGTAAATATATGTGGAAGAGGGGTGCCTAAGCAAAGCTTCTTATAACAAAGCAAAAAAGCTCACACGTGAAAATAACATTTTTGAAAGCATTAATTTACCAGTAAGCTTCTACTAGATTTTAATATCTGTACTACATGATTAAAGACATGGCCATGTGACCTTCATATCCGACCTTCAATCCATATGGTCAGAGAGGTATTGATTTTTTCCCCTTCAATTTATGGCAATTGCACATATTACTCCTGGATCCTCTTCCACATATACAAAACACTCACCCTCACCCACATTCCCACGAATTTCCAGTAATAGCAGATAAGCTCTTAGTCTTTCCACAGTGAACAGGCTTGTGCTGATGTTTAGTTGATTTTCTCACTACTGCAGTGATGGAGTGTCTCACACATACTGATGCACCGGCATGCAAATGACATTATTGATTAGGAAACTGAAAGCCTGTGGGTTGTTTCAGGGCAGGGATCTGTTCACATTAAAGGCAGATACTGGTCTTACAAACACAGAAAGAGACAGAAAATGGGAAATGAGTAATCAGCCTTGTAACATAAACACAACCTAAATGCTACCTATTTATGAGTATACATTTCATTATATCCAGATGGCCAGCCTTCTTCAGTCCCATCACTGCTTCACTGCAGGTCTTCTTCATTAAATTCTCTCTCCCCTATTGATTTTCTTCCTGCCCAGAAAATGCACTTTGGTATTTTAGTTGGCTTATGATCTGAAGAGGTGGATATTGTATGACAAAGATATAATGCTCTGAGGGATGAACGGTGCTTTACTTAGAATAGACTTCTGGATAAGTTATGAAAGCTAACTGCTGGATGTAATATGCAGCCAGATATCAGACATGTCTTATGGGAATTTTTTATTATGCCCACTAAAGACTATGCATGATTGTTGAGGGAGTAAATGAAAATTTCTAAGTGATGTGTGTTAAGTCATACATTTATAGCATTTAGACACTTGCAGGAACAGCAGTCTGAAAGAGTGAAGTAATTCAAAAATGGAGAAGTAATTAAAAAAAAAAAAGTTTCACCCATATCTATGCTAACCCTAGCTCATTACTCCTCTGCTTTAATCTTGTTAGGCTAACCAAAAGGCTATTTAAATACCTGAAAACAGTGTAAGCCAGTGTAAGTTTAATGTCAAGGGAAGAGATGGTCCATGGAGAGCAAGTCAGGAAAATGAACAACACATTATTGTCCACCTGGCAAGGATGACACGCAAAATTGTGAAGCGTTACCATAATTGCAATCTACAGATGGAGTGTTTTGATTCATACTGCCCTCTTCTGGTGGAGGCATGCACAGCTTGGCGGAGGTGTCTAAAACCACAGAATGCTTTCTGTTTTCTGTATCTGGGCATAAATCCTCTGACAACATTTAGGTAAATTAAATGTTTTCTCGCTCTCAAATCGGCAACTGTGCTAAATGAGCTGGAAATCTGCCGTGCTGGAATGTGGCTCAAAATACAGCTGCAAGTGAAAGGAAATTCCATCCAGCTGCATTCCAGCAGGTTGAGAGACTGGCAGGCTCTCAGAGCACTCACCTGGTGCCAGCATTTACCTCTCCATGCCTTCCTTCCTTTTTCAGAAAAAGTACCTAATTATAAGTACCAATGTAAGTACTCCATAACAAGTAGAAGTGCTGATGGTCCCTATATGAGACTGAAATATTATTATATATGTCATCATTAGATTATTAAAACTGAAGCATCCGTGTGTAAGCAGCATGTTACTGGTGTAACTGCTGGAGGTGGAGCTGCAGTTTGAACTACTTAATTTTCAGTTTTATATACAGGGACACTGGAAAAATCTGAGGGGTCATGAGATGATTAATGGGAGAGGACATAAAAAAAGAGTTCCAATATACAAATCTGTTTTCAGTTTTTGGATTTATTTTCCTCTAATTTAGATTTTTGGTGAGATATTCAATCAAACATTTATTGCAATGAAACTTTGTGAGAAGTTTAGAGGAAAACAAATCACTGCTTGATGGGGCTGTTAACAACCTGTAGACATCTGAAATGTGACAGGACCATGCACTTTTTGTAAGACGTCAGAAGATAAAAACTTTAGAAACCACTGGTTTACTCTTTAACAATGTGTTTGTTAAAAAAGCTTGGTAATGATGGGTGAAATTGTGTAAAATAAAATGTTTCTAGTAACTAAAGCTGTCAAAATGTAGAGAAGTGGAAGTATAAAGTAGCATCAGTTGGAAATAATCAAATAAGGTACCTCAAAATTATACTTAAGTACAGTGCTTGAGAAAATGTATGTAGTTTCTATCCACCACTGCTTCAGAGGATAAGAGACAATGATTTGTTTCTCATCTAGTTAATACTGCTCACTGTGGTATTCCTAACCACTGGCATTTGTGACAAACAAAAAGAATCAGGAACTGATAAGTAAGATTCCTGAATGCAAGCTGGCATTGTTCTGGCTTGATGCCAGTAGTGTGACTTTTTTTCACCAGAAAATGTGCGTGTCCATTGTGTCCTGTCTCCATTCCTGGCATGTCTTCGTCTGAGGTATGAGCAAGGACAGTAGGAAAATGGCAAGGTTGATGTGATATACGATGAGCCATTAAGTGTGAGGAATTCAGCATCTTAGCCACATTGCTGGTCAGGTACGAAGACAGGAATGTAGTGAGTATATGTGAGTATACAGTGAGTGAAAAGAATGTAGTGTTTGTGAGTGTAAAACACTTTAAACATTATTTGTTTATTTGTGACCATTACTTGCCTTTCAAAAAGGCATCTAATCTCTAAAGTACAGTGTTGTCCACATTTATAAGGTTTATAATCAGCATTTAAATTATTCCAAAGAAGAAGAAATGAGGAAGAAGGGATTTGATCAACAGGCACAGCAGTTTCAGAAGTCCTGACAAGCAGGTATAAGAAACACTTTGATAGTAGAATAGACTTAAGGTGTGTAATTATGGCAAAAGATTATATATGACCCAGTTACATTAGAACCACCATCTAATTTCACTTTGAATATAAAAGTTATAAAGTTAAAAGTTTGTCTGCAGATCTGTTTCACTGGCTCTAAATGAAACATTGAATAAGTAGTTCATTGCACATTTGTCAAGGCCATGACAGTGCTCCTCTATCTTATCCACAGCCTCTGGCCCTGTGCCCATTTCATTAACAGCCACTGTGTTTCAGATGACCGAGTTAGCAGAGTAGCAGGACATTCCTGAAACTAAAATAAATGGGAGAGGAAAAAAAAGAGAGTGTGATGGAGGGTGGTTTTGAGGTAACACACTGGCTGCTATGACAACAGGAAGAGAGTTTATTGTCTCTGTGGTGATCTCTGTTATTGTTGGTCACAAGGGTCTGCTCTGGTAGCCTGGTCTATAAGTGTGTGTGTGTGTGTGTGTGTGTGTGTGTGCACCTATGTGTCATATAATTATGGGTGTATCCAGTATGACCCTGTCTGAGGCCGCTTTGCCTGTGACCTTGTCAGCTTGGTGTAATACATGTTCCACACCACTGTGATTATCCCCTGCAGTGCTGAACTATTTCAGCCTGTTCACTCTTTCACTTCCTCTGTCTCACTGGACTAACGTCACAGCTCACAGTTGCCGCACCTCTAACACCAGGCCGGAATTCAGCCGGTTGTATTAAAGCCACATAAAATCTAACTACAAAAGGATTACCCACTCAGTTTTTCCCACTGTTGACATTAAAAGAGCCAGGCATGCAAGAGTCCTGACTCCTAGTTTCCACTAGAGGTTTATAGTAAAAAGAAGACTTAATGGCTTCCTAAGTAATTGTGGAGTGAGTCATAGCACTAACAAGCAACAGTCTAGTTGATTTGCCAAGCAGGTGGTGGAAAGAAGCAAAGTAAGAGAGGTCAGGTGAAGTAAATATTAAGAATAAATGTGTCTCCAGGTGTATTCATTACTGACAATTGCATAACAAAACTCCCACAGAGAGAAAGAGAGATGACTAGGATGAGCTGGAGTTGTACTTCACTTCACTTGCATTCCAACTTCCAAATAAGTCTGTGCTATTTCAGGAAAGACAGAAAAAAGCAAAGAAGGTACGCTTTTTATACTTAAATGGAAAAAATATTTTATCTTTCAGTCTCATTATTTTTGCAGCTTTTTTCACATATTTATTGCAGGAATGACCTAACATTGCTCCACATTGCTCCTTCTCATAACTATATCCCTTTCCTATTACTTTCACTGTAGAGATGAAAACCTGTTTACTAGGTTCTGTGGGATTTTAGATGAATCACCGAATAATAAGTCAGAAGTGGTGGTCCTCTAGCAGTCCTGGGATTTGATCTCAAAAGCTTAAGTCAGAGCTAGTCAGAGAGTTATGGCTGATCATGTGCAATGTATGTGCAAATACATTTACATTTATGGCATTTAGCAGACGCTCTTATCCAGAGTGACTTGCAAGAGTGCTTAGTCATCAACTTGGAATATCCAATGCTAAGGCTGGTAGACCTGAATTCAAGTTACTTTGAGCTGTA
>JANCOA010000033.1:7025021-7042373 GCA_024363135.1 Leptodoras oyakawai
CCCCATGTATAAATATGTTTCTGAATTTCTGAACAGTTTTACTTACAATTTTTGGTTACTTTATATTTTTATTTATTTATTATATTTTTATTTTATTTTATTATGTTTAAATGCATAATTTTTAAAGGCATAATTGGACATACATGCTACTAAGGCTGATGTTGTTGGTGTTCATTCATGCTTACTTATTTTGCTTGCCTTTGCTTGTACTCTACAGTCATTCTCACTAATCAGAACAATGATCATGAAACCTCTTTCAAAAGACTTATAGGCAGATCCATATAATCTAATTCTTTGCTCAATTTTGAAATAAAACAAGCTAGAGAAAATCCTATTATGACCCTGCTTTATTGTCACATACTACATGCATAGTCATTTCTGCTGAAACTAAAAGTTCATTCAACCACTAAGAAAAATAATGATATTATTCTGTAATTTGTATATCTTATGCTTATTTTCTTTAGATTTCTGTCTAATCCTGGAAATTGGAGTGCTTTAATGGCTTGAGTTTCCTACACATAAAATGAAATCATATTCTACATGACTTACCTTTATATATCAAGAGAGCAGAGACATAAAGAACCACAGTTTACTTTTCTGTCTTCTAACAGGCCGTGTAAAGTACAGTGCCTATTTGGAGTAGCTGTGGCATTGCGCAGGCATGCAGGGTATTCAAAACCGTTACTCTGTTACTTGCTACAAGACATTTGTCATTGTGACTCCTCCAGCCTGAGGTTATGTCTGTGTTTGTGATAGATTTCAGTTGCCTTTATGCTTGATGATAGCCAGGATATAAGGCTGTGTTGTAATTAGGTCATCGTTTAGGATTATTCAGAAGTCAAGTCAACGGCTCATCAGTGACTCTTACTTTATATTAACAGGTGGCAGATGATCTTAATGCAGTATGTCGTACAACAATATGAGGTTTTGATCACAGCCACTGATTTACAGCCAGCTCTTCCTTGGGTTTTCGCCTGGATATCATGACGCCACATTTATCTGACTGCCCCTTTATAAATACTTGATACATGTGCTTTGTCTTGAACAATATGCTCCAATTTGGATGCTGACATTTATTTACATAAACTACTCTTTCTGGAGTCTCATTAGTTTATATCAGCTGGTCAGATCCCGGTGGAGCTCTTTGTACATGCTCAGCTTAAGATGGGCTCTATGTTTAACTGGCTCATATTTCGTCCCTCCTACTGTTTATTCATAAATGTAAACAGAGCCTAAGTTGCCTGGGTGACTCGGCGGTCTGGGAGAAAGAAACCAGATGTCCTGTGACTCTCGCTTCTTCTACTTCTACTGGCTGTTTCTCACTACTTGGATATTTGCTCCGAGACTGCTGGGTTAAGAAAGCTAATGAATGTGGTAAGTACCTGGCATGTTAGCTTATTTTATACATAATACATTTGAATAGGTTACTTTAGTATATAAGTAACTGTGTAGCACTTAAAAGGTGTTGCGCCAATTGTGCAAGATTTGACATTTGGCCTTTCTGGGTCATTTAAGGATCTGAATGAACTTTTCCAATTTCAAAATTGGACACATTTGTTTAAGCAAATGTTTGATGTTATTGAGGCATTAGGGATGAAACAGACAACAGAGGAATTAAGTCTACAATTCAAATTTTCCTCATAATAAAGTGATCATGAGTGGTTCTTTGTGGTGCACTTTGTGCGAGTACTCTGCTGGTGGAATGTGCCCTGCCTGTGCCCATGGCTGGCAGCTGGTCTCACTGAGGTCCCTGAGTCTGCCGTTGTAACTACTGTCCCCATTTACCAGGAACATACTCTCCCAGACCATTTAGGGCATCATAGTCAGTAATATCACATCTTCTCCCAAGGGTACACGTGGAAAAAGTGGAGCTATATACCCGTAGGCTGGAAGTGTTTGGCCAGTGACTGTGTGTGTAACGTGTATATGGGCCATAGTGATGAAAATGTCAGCATGCGTCTATACATTACCCTCCCGAATAAATGGATGTATACTGTATTGTTATAATGGACCGTACATAACTGTAGGTAAAATTACATGTTAAACATTGTGAAAGATTTTAATTTGAGCGTTGCTCAGTACTGCATTGATGTGGACCAATCATCAATCAGCTGTTCATTAGGATTGTGCAGCTGCTGCTAAATGAGCCACATGCCTCTCTGAACTTTGATTCCCCTCATCTTCACCCCCGTGTCCATGTATCCACAATGCAACCAAACATTAATGTTCAACAAGATCTCTCTCATCACTGAGAACCAAGCAGGGAAGGTGGCCAAGGGAACAAGTTAAACAATCACATCCCTAGTTGGTCGATGTCTGATGGGTGGGAACTGGCCATAACTAAATTAGGAAGAAAAATCAAGTTTTCTCAAAACAACACCTCTTAAATTTTTTTTTGGATAATTAATAGCTCTTAGGTTTCTGAAGGGATTTTACTGAGGAAACTCTCTGTTCCAGGGCTTTACAATAAAGGTTCCCAGAGGGATAGACCTTAGTTTAACCTTTATTTAAGAATATATCTGTATGTAAATGCCTAAATTATGATCTAGCCAGTAAAATTTTTATCCACAGGTAATAAGCTGAAAATGGCTGAAGAAGACTTTGACTTGGAGGAAGCCTGTGGGTCTCTGTCCGAGCCCAAGGAAAAACACGATATATTATTTATTGAGGAAGATGAAGACGACTACTTTGAAGATTGCTTTGAGGAGTTGGAGGCTGCCCTTGCTCTTCCTGGTGATTCCATGACCTATTCACGGAAATGTCAGCAAACTTTGCATGCTGAATTTAACGCACTTATGAGACAGATGCTGACACAGCTGGATGAATTTGAAGACACCCATGAGACCAATTCTCTTCTACCGGCTTTCTTGCCAGAGAGAGAAAATGTTTCAGTAACTAATTTCTTTAAAGATACTGCTGAGTATGAAGACTGTATTTCAGACACAGCAGAATCTATAGCAGTAGTTGAACCCAAAGGCGGCATTATTGAAACAGGACCAGAGCTTTCTGCAACCATGGAGCTAAAGGAGCTGGGGACAGCATTCGAGAGCTGCATTGAGGAGGTGAGCAGGCTAGAGAGCAGGAAAGAGGAGCTGGTGCAGGAGCTTCTGGAGCTGGAAAGGCCCATGGAGGAGGAGACTCGTGCTTTGAGAAGTGAGCTGGAGGAGGCCCAGAAGCTCTTGTCCAAGGCCAAGCTGCAGAGACAGACTCTGCTGGATGAGATGCGACTCTTCAAGAGACGCTTGTTTGTTGCTGCCAGAGATTGTGCACAGAGCCAGATGACGTTGGCCATACAGCAGAAAGAAGTGGAGCAGCTAAAGGAAGAACAGGTACTGTGAAGTGTAAATGTTAGTTCTGCATCTACTCTCTCTCTCCATAATATTAAAACCACCTGCCTAATATTTTGTTGGTCCCCCTTATGCCACCAAAATAGCTTCGTACCATTGAGACACGGACAGCCTTGGACACCCATAACCCTATCGCTGGTATATCACTTGTCCTTCCTAGGACCACTTTTGGTAGGTACTAACCACTCCAACCCGGGAACACACAAAAGACTGTTTTGGAGATGTTCTGTCCCAGTCATCTAGCCACTTCCTTGAATTAAATTGGCTCTATACCTGTACTCTGCACAATGACAAAGTTCAATCTAATCTAATCACAACTTGGCTCTGGACAAAATCGCTCAGATACTTACTCTTTTCCTGCTTCCAACATGTCAACTTCAAGAACTGACTGTTCACTTGCTTATATCCCACCCCTTGACAGGTGCCACTGTAACGAGATAATCAATGTTATTCAAATCACCTGTCAGTGGTTTTAACGGTCTGGCTGATTGGTGTATATCAGAGCTGTTTGGCTGCCACAAGGGGGACCTACACATTGTTAGGCATTTTAATGTTAGGATGGTTTTAATGTTATGAAAAAGTTTAAGGTTGTATGTTTAAATTTTTAAACTTTCTAATGGGGTTCTACTTGAAAACCTTTCTGGAAGGGAACTCTGTTGTTGTATGGTTCTACAGAGAATACAGGGAGAAACCAAATAACCCTTTAGCGTGGTAGAGGGACTTTTAAATGTCCTAGGATACAATATTAAATTGCATTAAAAAAATTGCTGTACTCATAAATATTTTGAAATATACAAAACCAAATACACCATCACAGTACATTTCATGTCTCATGCTGTGTTGTCCTCCTCAATTAGGTTGAGTTGAAGGCCCTTTTTGAGAAGTTCTTTGAAGTCATTAATCAGCTTCATTCTGAACACCAAAGCCAAGTCCAGGCCCTACAGAATCAGATGGACAACATGACCCAGGATTCCAGCAAGGACAAGACACACTCGTACCTGTCCCAAGGCAGACGTGCATCTCTCGACTTACAGCAGTACCTGCAGGGTGGAATCAAAGCACTGGAGGAGTGGTATGAGCCCAGACTGGTGGCCTTATTAAAGAGGAGACAAAGCAGCATGGATGCTATAATGAAATACAGGGAGCAGTGCCAAGACCTGAAAACCCAGCTCGGGCCCCTGAAAGAGGAAGAGCAGAGGCTGGGACTAGAGAGGGCTCGACTGGAAGAGCGCATCTATCTGATGGAGAAGCAGAGAAAGGAAAATGTGGAGCAATACCGTGTAAGTAAACTTTGAATCAGTTATCAATAGGCGTTGAGACAAATAGTTGTCATATGGCTCCTGAAGCAATGGTTTACCTTAGGTTGCAAATTATAAAGTGCTATTTAATTTTTCCCCAGGAAACAATAGACCGCCTTGAGGAGACCAGCAGAGAACTGAAAACTGAACTTCAGATACAGATAAATAAGATAAGAGAGATGGAGGAACTCAAGAACAGTCTGGCCAGGCAACTATACCTCTATAGGCAAGTGTTATCATGCATAAAAGGACATTACAAATAGCATATTTACAAATTACAAGATGAATTAATAGATGTGTAAATTCTATTATTCAGAGAGAACAGAGAGGGAAGACATCCACAGGAGATCCTACAGATGGAAGAGAAAACATGAACGACGAAGATGAACATGGCCCAACGCTGCACAGTTTGGTATTAGTTATTCTTGGTGTTTCTATAGTATTGTCTGTCTGTTTACTTCTTAAATGTAAATAATCTCATTGCACTGCCCTAATGTTAACAGCATAAGCTTGCAAGTGGGTGCGCTTTATAAATATTCCAAAACAGGCTGAAGGTAATATGAAATGTACCAGCACCCACCTGCCAGCCTCTCTGTAATGTCACATCAGCAAGGAACGCGTGATGGAGACTGCCCAGATTGTTATCTGCTCACTTAAACAGCTCGGAACGCTCTAGATGTACATGCAATGTAGACAGGGATGCGAGTCAGAGTGGAGGAAATAAAGCTTTTATACACAGCGGTCTGAGTGCTAGCGACTTGCCTTTATGACCTCAAATAAGATGAGACACAAGAGAACATGGACATATTAGGGCATGATGCTCGAACTCGGAGAACATGCTGTCTGAATGACGCTGAGCAGGTTTAGATTAGCCTCAGTAATAAGACTGCTGAAACACTTTATTGTGATCAGTATGAACATACTTATACACAACGTTTGAGCCAAATGGTATAATCATCATTATGCCTGATTCAGTTTGATGAAAAACAGTTTATTCTCAAGGTTCTGTACAACACCGTGGAGATAAAGAAAGACACTGAAAAACACAATGATTTTAGAATATTAAAGACAATAACATGACAGACCAATGTTGAGGAAAAGTACAAAATTAAGAGTACACAAGTCTCCCTGTGGACGCTTGATAACATTTGCTTCGTTTCAGATTTTCAGCCGTGTAAAAATAAATCTAAAATAAGTCACCTACTCACATCCACCACAATCTGACCATGGTAATTAAGTACATGGGGATAAGCATCTTCTGATTTTAATTTTACATCCTTTTACCCAAGACAACCCCTTTGAATGTGAAGGCTATGGGATAAAGAAAAAGAAAAAGGATGGGAGCTTAATGTGCCATATTGAAAATTAAGAGCAACCAATTTCTCTTAGAAAAATACACTTTTCATATTAAAGAGAAATATTTCGAGTCATTTTTTTCTCTCTCAAGAAAACGTCATTGAGAGTATACCAGTGGCTGCAGATGCAAGTGATGCAGCTCAATGGGAAAGAGCATGGTCATGTGAGACAGTGTGGTGTGGTGGAGGCTGAAAGTTCTACATTGTTCTTTATCCTTGGACCTCTGTGTCTGCTGCTCCTTCAGGGTCCTCATCATTGTAGATGTTCTCTGCCTGCAGAAAGACAAAGCACAGTGGAATCAGGGATTTTACATCTGTATCACATACAGCACCTAATTCGATGGCACTGCTCTTCCAAGAGAGTTTCCTAATCATGAAGAGGCTTATACTCAGAATACACAGTACATGGTGTGTGAAAATTAAGCACAACTCAGCCATGCCACGAGATGACAATGACAAAAAAAAATAAATAAATAAAAAAAGAAGGCTTTTATATATTGGGGAATTTTGCTAGTCTGCTTTTTCCCCTTTAAGAGAATGGTTACTGCAAATCAATTCAAGGTTTATTCTGACTGATCACCTTTATCCTATGATAAACATTAATATCCTGATGGTGGACAGCCCACCACCATCTACAGAGCATGCAAGCACTCTGACATAAATGAAATCTTATGGCCTTCACAGTCACCAGATCAACCCAACATAACTGATTTTGTACTGCCATTCCAGCACACTACTAGTTAAATACATTTTTGATAAGAACAGTGTTTTTCCCCTCTACTACAATTCCAGCGACGTCTACAATTTGTGCCATGTGCACTGAAGCTGATCTTCTGGCTCATGGTGGCCCACCACCTTACTAAGATATTTCAGATTGCCATTTCCTTTATCACCTATATGTATAAACACTGTCTTGACAAAAGACATGCATTTTAGTAACAGCGAGAAAGCAGATACAAGCAACTGCTGATCTACAGAGATGTGTACACACACACACACACACACACAGATGCAATCCCACATCTAAAATAAACAGATGACCAAAATAGCACACACTAATTATTTATCAGCTGGACTGTTTATTGTAACCAATCCGCAGTTTCTACATTTTGTTTTAGCTGTGAACCTTAAACGGCAGACAGGTTTACACCAGCTTTCAGACCAAGTTAACGTGCAGAACACATTTACGCACCATCTGCCAGACTTGCATGATGTTGTCCTCAGACACAGAGCAGATAACCCATGGCTCATTGGGGTTCCAGGAGAAGTCAGAGATCTTTGCTGTGTGCCCACCATGGATGAACTGACAGAGGAGGAAAAACATAACTAATTAAATATTTATAAATATTGTGTATATACACACACGCATGCACACTGAATAGCTGAACAGTAATCAATGATGCAATTGGCAGCTTCTCACCAGTAATTCAGGAGGCCCATCTTCTGCATCTTCTGGTGACTGCTCCTCACCAATTTTACTGCACAAAAATAGAAACGATCAGTGCGATGGATTACACCAAATGTTTCTGTTACATGAGCAATCAAGAACAGAGTGAGAGTAAATGAGGAAATTCACCTGAGGTCCCAGACATTGAGACGTCTGTCTGTTCCACTGGAGGCCAGGATGGTCTCGTTATGAGGTGACCACTGAACCTGTAGGCAGATTAAACAGTCAGGGAAACTGCACTCGACACTGAAGCAGCTGTTAAAGTGAATTTTAAGGACATTCCCATACCTGGAATATTTCGTCTTTGTGCGACTCAAAGGAATGCAGCTTCAGCTTAAGGTTCCTGAGATCCCACAAGGCAACGGTCTATAACAAAGACTTTATTTTTAGTGTTTATGGTGGGATTAAATAGGACATTCTATTTAAATACATCATGAAGGGGGAAAAAATTCAAACATTCTTTAAATAGGCATAAGAAGCTCTTCTACTGCTGTTCCTACCTTGTCAGCAGATCCAGTAGCCAGGATGAACTCACTGTAAGGATTGAATGAGAGGCAATTGACCTCTGCAGTGTGTGCATCCACTGCATGGCTGGGCTTGGACGTGTTGTTGGAGCGTGTATCCCAACTGAGACAGAAAATATGGATAACACTGGATTCTCATAGCCACTTACAACATTATTTCATAAAATTACTACTTCGTAAAGGTTCCTATTTATAGCTGGTCGTTCCATGGATCCAGAAAGATTTTAATCAAAAACTTACACTTGGGGTTAAAGTAACATTCAACATAAAATTCACATCAGCTCATAACAAATGTCCTGTATATTTTTCTGGTTTCCAGTTGAAGACAGTTTCCTTTAAACTTCAACATCGCATTGCATTTTGTGAAACAGACCGCATGCTTAATTTGGGTTTAGATTTAGGGTCATGTAACAGTTGGCTAAAATGCCTTTCAGGCTTCTTGAAGTGATCTGCACAAGTGCGATCGAATCACTTTTAATCGAGTCCTTGGAACATTCTAACCAGACAAAAGGCTTAAAAGACCCAGGGGCCAGTGGGATCCCGGAATAAAATGTTGGTAAATGCTGAAATAAAGAATCTAGCCTGGCTTACATCATCAGTTTCTGGTCGTCTGCTACTGATCCAAAGAGCGATTCATGCAGAAGATGCCAGGACACGTCCTCCACTACAGCAGTGTGACCAGTGAAAATGGTCTTAGCATCAACTATCTTCCCTTCCTTGGGTACTGTGCTGATGTCCCACAAACAGATCGTCTGAGAAAAGAAAAAGAGGAAACAGAAGCCCAGAATTACAATGTGTATAGATTTGCCGAAGTAGCGATCTCAGCAGTACACTTAACTTTAATAACAGGAATCATGCTTCTTACATGATCATCAGAGGCACTGAGGAGGCAGCCGCTTAGGTTGGGGTTCCAAGACAGACCATATCCCTCTTTCTGATGTCCTCTTAATCGCAGGTCAGGAGTGCATTCTCCAGAGGGGTCTACAGGGAACAGGCAGCAGAGTATACACACTTATTCATACTCAATTCCAGAGAGTGTCCCAAACCACACCTTACATCAATGATGGTGTTGTGAGTATTTAGCAGTATACGATGCTGCAACTAGCCCACTAGCTCTACATAAAATAGTACAGGATGGTGAGGACCTATCAAAAGGTCCACAATAGAGAATAAAAAGACAGAACAGAGTTTACATCACTCACGCAACAGCGAGCAAAAATACAAAGAAATTCAACACCACCTCCCGTTAATCAAGAGTTCCTGCCTCAATAATTACTCAACTGTTGCAGATACACTAAAATCTATAACAAGGAAGCCATGCTTTCTTAAATGAATTAATTAATGCCATGTATAAGGTGCTCCACTGAAGATATTTTAATTGCTGATTTTAAGTATCGAGAGTGCCAAGTACAAAGATTGGCATATGCGAGTGTGCAAACCCAGCTAAATGAACCCAACAAGGTCAGAGAATCACGAGACTAAAGAGACAATGAGTGACTGAGGGGAGGAACAAGAACTGCATCTTTGCAACACAGCACACCAGAGTGAAGCGCAATCGTTTCTTCGTGTTTCATACTCTTCATTTCTCAGTGAGTGCCATTTCAAATGGCGAAACAAATCTGTGGCATTAAATGTTTGTGGCAATGATTTTGCTGCATATTTTCCAGATAACTATTTGTTTAACATCCTCCATGAACCCTAAAGCACAACGGACCCCAGTGTTATTCCATTTCTGAGCCAATTCATCCGCCTCCAACTTCGGTTTCTGAATAAAACGCATATAAACAAAATTTGATGCTTCACTTCTTTTGCTCTCTCCATACTCTTTCTGTTTCCATTTAGATAAACACATCTCCGCAATATACACGTTTCAGACAAACACACAGGAGTGACTGTGTCAGACAGAGAGAGACAGACAGAGAGAGAGACACAAGCCTTAAGCTTAAAAAGATTGTGACGATTTGAACTCGATGTTCACAGTATAGTCATTTACAAGGCACGAGATATGGAGTATATTCAATATAATCGCCCACTCCTACGTGGAAAGAGCCTTTTTCTACTTTCTCAGCTAAAGTATTCAAACCAAAATGCAAATACAGCACGGATATATACATACCTACATGAAGTAAGTAAACTGCATTCCAAAGTAAAATTAAAAATAGCTACAAATCATTTAAAAAAAATCTGAATCAAGCCCAGAGAATCATACAGAAAGCTCTCACACACCAGTTGTAATTTTATTAACACGTTAATAGACTTTGATTAGTAATAAACTGTTTATGCTACACAATTGTGTGTTTATACCTGGTTTGGATGGGTGTTTGGTGTAATCAAAGACCAGCACATCACTGGTTGGAGTCTTGGTAGCAATGATGCAGGGGTTCTGAGGCATGTAGCGCGCCCGGTTCACTTCTCCTTCATGGTTAATCTTAATCTCGATCTCAATCTTGCCACTCACCGACCCGAAACCACCAAACTCTGAAAGCCAACAGGACACTCTTCATAAGAAAACTTCACAATGTGGAAAATACACACCCCCATGCTTGTACCAAATATCATATCACCAAATTACATAAACACTCTTACCGCCTTTCTCACTATCGTAATGTGAGGCATCGAACTGGGCATCGTCGTTCGGCAACTGGACGCTGGCAATGACCAGGTGGTTTTGCTCATCAGAGGTGTGGGTGCCGAGGACCAGCCGGTGGACACTGTAGTCCTTCCCCTCAGGCCTGCATGGTACAGGACACAAACTCGTAACCCTTTCTTAAATCCATAGCAGATATGCAACAAAGAAAAACAACTTAAAGTAATGCTGCTCAGAAAAAAAGGGCACCGGTGCACCGGGTTGACATTATCTACACAGGACTCAGAAACAATATACAGAGAACATGACATTCTACTGCTGTATCCACACTGACCACTCAGCTTTGTTCAGTGACCATTTACTCATCTACTCTCACTTCCAAACTGCTATCACTGATCAGTCAGTAATGCAATTCATGTAAAGTGTTAGACGGAAATGTCAAAAAAGGCCAACAACTACAGTCTGTTCTCGATTGTCACATTACATCTGAACCCTAACGGGGACATATTATGGAAAGTTTACTTTTTCAGTGCTTGTGCACAAAATTGGATATGTGGAGTGCCTGCCAACACACAAACTAACAAGCCTTCTGTGCACTGCACTTTTCTGAAAACATGGGATTGTGTAAGCTAGTGGGAAAAGGGTGTAATGTGTCAGCTTTAAATATTACTGACCACTTTATGATCACTGGCTTAACTGAGAACATCAGACAGCACCACTTATCAAAACTTACAGACGTCTGTATTCACAAACCTGGCCTGATGTGTACAAAGAGAAATCAAATGCACAGCAAACATTTAAAGCACCATTTTGTGACAACTGAAATCACTTTTTGGGTATTTGTTAGGCTCTAGGTCTATATGACGTCTGGAAAAATAAAAAGAAAGATCTGTTCTAACAGATTAACAAACATGCGCAGCCACTGGGAATGTATTAATCCGGTGGGTTTGACTGCAGCTCTCTGTGACAGAAGCAGCACTAAGTTTCACTGACTCCAGATACTGAGCTGACCTTCAGTAACACTTTTGGTGTGTTTGATATTTGTGTATCATTACTGTACATTAACACACACGTGACAGACAATATTCAAATAAAGAGTCCAATGTTAAAATTAGGCAGAAGACACATCCCTAGTAGGGGTCTATATTTTTTATAAATACGATATTATAAACAGTACAGTTACAGGCACTCATGTGTACTCAGACTGTGCATTGGTCTTTTCCAGTGTTAAAAATAAAGAAAGAGAGAGAGAGAGAGAGAAGCGATGTTGCTTGTGGGAAACACTGATATTTAAAGGGCAATACAAATGTCAAGTTCTTTTTGCTCCTCTATTAATGAATCATTACTGAACAATGAATAGGGCAGGGGTGGCTCAGTGGTTAAGGTGTTGGGTTACTGAAGGTGTTGGGTTCAAGCCCCACCACCACCAAGCTGCCACTATTGGGCCCTTTAGCAAGGCCCTTAACCCTCAACTGCTCAGGTGAATACATGACAAATGTAAGTCACTCTGGATAAGGGTGTCTGCCAAATGCCATAAATGTAAATGCAAATGTAAATACGGTCCACATGACTGAAGGCACTTTAAATCAGACCATGACAGACGCTGATGCTGTGAATTAAAACTTTGATAACAATGATAAGGTTTTTGGCCACACAGACAACGAATACCAGGTAAATGTATCTAATACAGTACTCCAGGTGTCTGTTGTGTGTTTTTTAAATGCAGTTTTTAATGCAATTCTAATGCAGGGCAGGTTCTAGGCTGCCTGTTCATCTGAAAAAAGGGCTAGAGAAGCGGTGTCCAATCTTATCCGAGAAGCGCTTGGTGTGGACGTGAGTTTTCTTTCCAACCAAGCAGAAGCCACACACTACTGAAAGTCAAGATCCACTGAGTACATGCACTGATTAAAAACAGGTGGAATGAGGTGTGGGGCTGCACGACTGGAAGGAGAACCTTCACCCACACCGGCCCTTTGTGGATAAACTGGACACCTGGTCTAGAGTGAAGGTGCAGCTGTGCTGGAGATGGGAGAGCGGCGGAGCACCTGGTGACATCAGGGAGCCACTGTGCAGTGAGACTCGGCCACTCCAGCGCGTGGGTCATCACCAGGTCGTAGAGGAACGGCGTGTTTTTCTTCCATATCTTGTACTCTTCGTTGATCACCCTCTCCTCAACGGCATCATCAAAGGCAGCTGCAACAAAGTGGATTGAAAACCAGACACTTAGTGAGCGCCATGTGAGCTACCAAACTTCCAACCCAGCCCCACACACACACACACCTCTACATCACAACACTCAGGAGAACACACACAGCTCCAAGTGTTATGAATCACAGTAAACATACAGCTCTAATCGGAACCCCTACAAATAATTAATCATTAATTTGGAGAAACACACTGATCAGTCAGTTCGCCATGATTTCATTTACACGCATCTGCAGAACAGATCCTCCCAGCTGAAGCTAGCATGCTATGCTAATTCATTCACAGAGCTGCCGCCTGCCACCGGCACAAGCTCCTTCAGCCAGGCGAGCTGTCAACTATTTACCGCAGTCTAACGTTCATGTAGGGTCTAACTCACAGTGCACCACACGACAGTGCACTCCTGCAGATTAAATTCTGTATAAAAGGTTACAAACACTGAAGGCGTGTTAACAACACCGTTGGGTAATAATATGGCGGGACGCGGCCTGTGATGACTCGTAAATGGCTAACAATTAGCAACATTAGCTCTGGAAGCTAAGCAGCTGAATTTCTCGCTCAGAATTAAAACCCACAATGCAGACCGTTTCCTTAACCAGCGCTTACCTTCTTTATCAGCCATGCCGATTAGTGAGTTGTAATTACACACCTACAGACCGATAACCGATCAACACGAACGGAGCGTCCACATTGACGAACGCAGGATGCTCTTTGTCTCGCGCTGTCGTGCACGTTCGCGCCAACTACAGCCGGAACCGCAAAAATGTCCACCAATCAGAAAGAAGCTGCCGGAACCGCAAAAATGTCCACCAATCAGAGAGAAGCTGCTGGAACCGCAAAATGTCCTCCATTCGGAGAGCAGCAGCGAAACGGCACACTGTCCACCAATCAGAGAGCAGTAGCCGGGACAGCACGCTCTCCACTAATCAGAGAGCAGAAGCCGGGACAGCACGCTCTCCACCAATCAGAGAGCAGTAGCGAAACAGCACGCTCTCCACCAATCAGAGAGCAGTAGCCAGGACAGGACGCTCTCCACCAATCAGAGAGCAGTAGCCAGGACAGGACGCTCTCCACCAATCAGAGAGCAGTAGCCGGGACAGCACGCTCTCCACCAATCAGAGAGCAGAAACCGGGACTGCACGCTCTCCACCAATCAGAGAGCAGAAGCCGGGACAGCACGCTCTCCACCAATCAGAGAGCAGAAGCCGGGACAGCACGCTCTCCACCAATCAGAGAGCAGCAGCCGAGACAGCACGCTCTCCACCAATCAGAGAGCAGAAGCCGAGACAGCACGCCCCCACCAGTCAGAAAGCAGCAGAAAGGACGGCGTTAATTTTGCTTTAATGGTTTTTATATATTTTATATACTGTACACTGTAGTTACTTCCTGGATGTATAGTGTGGAAGTGGACCTTTAAAACTGTGACAGAAGCAGCACTAAGTTTCACTGACTCCAGATACTGAGCTGACCTTCAGTAACACTTTTGCTGTGTCATAATTGAAGGCTACAGTGGACACTTCATAACCTACACAGTGCAACAACACATTAGACAGATAAATATAGTGCTTGATTTATACCACTAAAGTAGCTGGCCTTTAAAAAGATTGTTTATTTGTAGGTTAAAAATACTTATAAACCTTTAATCCTCAACATCAATAAAAATTATGGCTTTGGATTTTAGATGTTTGAAGTGACATTTCAGCAAGAGATGGTACATACAAAAACATTTTTTTATTAATAAAAATCAGTCATACATACAAGCTGGTTTATTCAGTAGAATATTGAAAGAATATTCTCAGTACATATAATGTGTGTATTTTTTGAGTAAAAGATTACATGGCTTCTCCATTGGTTGTGCTTGAGTGTTTAGGACACGTTGTACTACAGTGCACAAACAGCCTGGCCTCAGCCGTGCGTAGTGCGATCTTCAGTCATTCTGAATGCTAATCTTCTTTCTCAGATTCAGACTCTGCCAGAGAGACAGAGACAGACACAGAGACAGAGAGAGAGAGAGAGAGATAAAGTAGCACATGTTGACTATTTACATCAGTAGTGGCTGGTATACTGTATATGTAGTAAAGCAAAATTGAGAATGAAGCAGAGTTTATACTAATCTTTGTAAAACCCACATACCTTCCTCTGCATTCTGGAGCCACTCCACAAATTTCTTCATCTGCTCCAGAAAGACGCTTTTCCCTTTGGCAGCATGGGCATCTTTGTACCATTTTAAAATAGCTTCCTCACTAAGGACGTCGGCTAAAAGCGGAAAATAGTGCATAGAAACACCATTTGAAAATTCTAATTTATAATTTATAATAATTAAGGTCCAAAATGTAGTCAATCAGCTGAGACGTGTTTGGTGTCCTGGGGGTTGGTATTCTTTATTTGCTCTATGAAAATTTACAGCCAATGAGTAACGAGCGTCTTTCACAAAATCTTTTTCTGTAAATATATGAAACCCACAGAAACAGGGTCTTAGAAATACTTATATTTTTATTATATTTAGGCATTCTATATTATTCCTGAGTGTCGATGAATGCTTCAAATACCTTGAAAAATCATTTTACAGCAAAGTTTCTTTATCTGCCTCTAAAGCTAAGCCTGAAACTCCCACTAGTCAGTGATGTTCGTAAGGTCACTCCTATTCATTAGCTGGATAAAAACCTTCACAACAAAGGCAGAAGCATTTTGTGGGTCAATACAAGCTGACTTTGAAATCTTTTACCAGAAATATTTTGATTTAGTATAAAACTTCATGGTTAAATCAGCTCTGTGCAGTCATATGGACCCGTGTTTCCCCCCAGTGCTATCCTGAGCAGCTCCAAGCTCTTTGTAATCCATTTGACTTTGTTCATGCACTCATTAGACAGCTGTTCATATTATCCCAAACTGTATACTAGCACACTGAACAGTATGTGAAAACAGCAGGTGACCAAATGCTACTTTACTTGAGTAGCTTACTAATTGTATGCGGGTTGGCTGTATGTTGATTAACGTCCATTGGGTCACAGCCAGTTATTCATCACACCAAAGATAAATTTGGTGATTTTAAATGGAGTGTAGTCTAAAACCTGCTACATCGTTCATCACAATGAAGGATCTATGAGTAAATGTAGACAGGTTTAAGGATGTGCTTCAGGACAACATATAGCTTGCTGTAATCTAAAAGAATAACAAAGGTTCATTGTACAGCCAAATTCTATAATGTTAAGAGCCAATTTAGACAACAGGATCATTTTTTCCCATTTGAACAGCTAGACAGTGCTTCACTGAGAATGTTTATTGTAAATACAGATTATCCCATGATTACAGAAAAATCAGTTATTTAGAGATGACTTTACATGATTAGCTTAACATTATACCTTTAAGCCTGTACATAATTTGTGGACAAACTATATTCGCCCGACACCAAACACGTCTCGGCTGATCACTTACATTCAGGGTAAATTGCGCAAGTATCATTTTCCCCAAGCTATTCATATCTACATACCATAACTGAGCAATGAGTTTTTGCTATTAATAAGTACCTTTATAGAACAGCACTACAATCTTGGAAAAGGATTTCATGAAGTGGATGTTGTCATAGCAGTACTCCTGAATCTTCTGTAGCAAGACCAGTTCAGATTGACCCTGAGTACTGAACACAGCCAGCAGAGGAGCGTAGTGCTACACAAAAAAGTGAGACATCAGTGTGACTAACCATGCAGGGTTGTGAAGGCTCATAAAATCACAGACGAAACCATGGAATACATTCTAAACATAGAAAAGCTCATCAAGAAGGACTCTCTGTACATTTACATACAGGTTTTAAAGTTTTATGAGACCATTAAAAGTTCCAGTATAAATCCCATAACAAGTACAGTATCAATACTCAGGTATTTGCAGTTTAGTGCCATAGTTACTGGAACAGGATGGTAATTGTATTTAATGTATTTGAGGAGAACATCTTCTCAGCCTATCTACCTTTAGGTGTTTGAGGGCCTGCTCAGTAACCAGCTCTTCCTTCTTGTTCCACTCTACAGCATTCATAAGGCAAGACCAGAGTAAGCCGATCACAGCCTGCTCCTGCAGATCATTCCTCTTCATCTCCTCCTTCACATACACCACAATCTGAACAGGACATGGAACATCTGGTCAATACCCATATACACTTAATGTAAACAATATTAACGTTTTTGCAGATGATCTGTTGAGATGCAGGATCATGATAAGCAAAACTCTCACCAAACAGCTTACTGTGTAGTCTTAAGCACTAATGCAGGTCAACTGCACGTACTGATGAACAAAGTGAAAGTTTAGCAGGATGATTATTTTCTTGGATGGGTCCAACTACCTGAAGTTTTTGCTGTAAAATGTTAATTAAAGTGAGTTGTGTACAATAAGTGCGGTTTGCTCTGTGTTTGTCTCTGTGTATGTAAGCAGCAGTGTGAATATAGTCTATGATCAAGCGTGGGCTTTAATAAATCTAGCTACTTCTTTTTCTCTAGGCTTTCAGAAATGTATATTTTGGGCTACGCTATTGGGTCAAAGATGAAACCTGTCTTTTGCAATTGATTTTTATAGTAAAGGAATATATATTATCACGTCAGTCA
>JANCOA010000033.1:7077601-7091251 GCA_024363135.1 Leptodoras oyakawai
CTAGAGTCTAACTATCATGTACATCTCTATGGAAAAACAATGGATGGAATTAAAATAATACTGACAGACTTCTTAAAAAAAAAGCAAAATTAAAAAGTAAAATTAGAACCAAAGAACAAAATAAAAAAAATCTCCCTCAGCACCCAAGGAAAACTGAAGCAAAACTAGAGCAGAAAAAATGCCTTAACTAAAACCTCAGGAAACGTTTCATTAGAGTAAAATACAGTCTGAGCTACACCCGAAGTATCCTTCCAATCTTCAAATAAAGTTGTGTAGGTCAGTCTGTAGTTGCCTGGTACTCCATGCAGCTCTGCCTGTGAAGCAGCTCTTCCCACTCTGATGGCCTTGCAGTGATGGATGTCTCATATGGGCTGTCCGGGAGAATGCCTGCTTCACCGCAGACGTCTGGTGAAGGGAAGCATGCCATAAATTCAAAGCCAAGGCTTCCACATGGGTTCATGCCAACAGTCAAGAACAGTGCAGCAATGCGAGGTTAAAATTTCTGGCCAATGTTGATGTCACGTCCTGCTTCAGGTGTACATGATCAAGAGGCAGGGAGACAATAGGGTATATAAGAATGTTTCAGGGAGAAAGAGTATGTGCATGTTTGTATGTGTGCATGTGTGTATGTGCGCATGCGTGTGTATATACCAAGCCCATACTGCCTTAATTACAGATTGTCTTAAGGGGCCCCTGACGGACATGAGAGGAAAGAAAAAATACTACAGGGATGGCCAGCCTATATGATGATTTACTACATTCCACACACTCAGAGAAGCTGAGGAAAATAAAAGGCAGGCCAGATGGGATAGGATGAGTTAGGCTGTTTCCTCCTTTCCCAGTCTTCATGATGATCCCACCTCCCTGTTCTGATTTAATAAATCTCTAGTCATAGCGCTGAAGTTGGACCTCTAGTGGTCATTACTTTAGGCATATTTCATTTCATGGCTGGCTCCAGCAAAAGAAAAGAATACGCTGGGTCCATGATTTCTTATTGCCTCACGAGTGGAAGAGAGAGTTCATGCCCATGATCTTCATAAAGTAAACAAGAAATTGGGTTGTTTTATTACAATAACTGCTATTATACTATATACCAATAACAATAGAAATAGAGATGCATGTTGACTCTGTGTGTGGCTTTGCTGACTCACAGCTCCTGAGTTCAAGCTAATGTCTGTGTGCAGTTGAGCAGAGTATGATTCCTCTGTTTCTCTGAGGATTTCCAGTTCTCCAGTTTCCTCACACATTCCAAAAACATCCCAGTAGGTGGACTTGTTACTCTAAATTGTCCCAGGTGTGAATGTGTGTGTTCATGGTACGCTGCAAACAAATGGTGTACTGAAAACATGAAAATATGAAAATAACATGCTGTTTTCCTGTTAGTTCCTCTGTGCATATGAGTGAAAAGTGGTTCCGCAGAGATTTATGGTGTGTTGACGTCATAACTCTGTTTTATATCCCTTTTAAAAAAATGTCATACTGTGCATTTTAAACTACTTTTATAATTGCTGCTTTTCATTATTATTAGCTTCATGTTTATGTGGCATTTTGGTTACTCAGTGATGTAGTGAAATTGAGCCACAGGGAGACAGAGTGTAAAAAAAAACTAAATATAGACTCTGTCTGCAAGTTTATATGTGGATCTTCTGTTCTCCAGTTTTCTCACACCTCACAAAAACATGCCAAAAGGTGAACTGATAACTCTAAATTGTCCCTAGGTGTACACATGCTTTTTAATGGTGTGCTGCAAAGAAATAGTGTACCATCTAGTGTGTATTCCTACCTCATGTGCACAGACCTCATCAGCACTGACCATCATTAAGTGATTAATGAAAATTAACCCTTATTATTATTCATTCATTATCTTAACCGCTTATTCCTTTTCAGGATCACGGGAGAGCCAGTGCCTAGCCGGCAGCATAGGGAGCAAGGCAGGACAGGGTGTCAATCCATTGTAGGGCACACACACACACTAGGGCCACTATAGAGTCACCAATCAACCTAATGTGCATGTCTTTAGACTGTGGGAGGAAATCGGAGTACCCGGAGTAAACACACACGGGCACGGGGAGGACATGCAGACTCCACACAGAAAGGAACCAGACCACCCCACCCAGGGATCAAACCTGGGACCTTCTTGCTGTGAGGTGACAGTGCTACCCACCGAGCCACCGTGTCGCCCCTTATTATTATATTATATTATATTATATTATATTATTATTATTACTACTACTACTACTACTAATAATAATAATAATGTCATAGATACCCAGGGAATGTGAAGTTATTGCTTTGTGGTGTTACAGTATCTTTCTAAGTTTGTTTGATCCTTTCAAAGAATTTAAAACCAGTGCATTTTAAACTACTTGAATGTTATTAGATTTATATTTATATGGCTTTATTGGTCACAATAAACACAATAAATTTGCAGACAAATAGCGCCACAGGGAGAAAGAGAAGAAAAAAAAACATACAGTCTGTGTTCAAATTTATATGAAGCTAAAGAAAGAGAGAGAGGGAGAAAATTGCTACTGCTCCTATGGCTTGCCTAATTTTGTTATTTTTTTCCCTTTGGATTAATCAGCGCTGACAAGAGGTCAGCCCTATTCCCTGTAAACACAGCATGGTGGGGCGATACGGCCCATTTATTAAGAAAATGCTGAATGCAAGGCAATTTAACTGCGGCTTTTTGAAAAAAACAAAAACACACATATACTTGCAAGCCTCAGAATGAGCATGCCAGGATGGCACAGGTCACACATGATGTTTACACACAATCTTCAAATAGGATTAGTGTTTAGAGGGCAAAAAATTTAGAATCATGCCCTGATTAAAGAACACAGAGAGCTGAGCATTCGGCAGTGAGTACAAAAAGTCATTAGCTGGCTGACTGGAGTATTTAGTCCTCAGTGGGATACTGTGTAAAAAGACTTGATGTGAAAAACCTCAATGGGTAAATATGGGAGACTCTATGAGGGAAGCATCTGTCTTTTTTAGTCTGTGATGCTCCACTGGTAGTCTGTCATTGGAGATGCCTAATCAGTATTTCTGGCTTTTCTGTGGCTTAGAAAAAAAAATGTTTTCAGTTATTAATGTGCCTAAAGATGTTCCATTTATGTCAAGTTGAGGTTGAACTCTTATATGTCCAGCTATTTAGGCAGGCTTTGAACTCATCAAAAAAAGATTTGAATCTGACCAAACCTCTGTGAATTAGCTGTGAGAAAAGACATCTCAAAAAGTCAGAGGATAGCCGCAGGATTATTTTGTTTACTTAAGAGTAAGCCTACCAGTGCCTTTTCAGGACATAAGACTATGCAGTATACTGTATATGTAATGTATCCTGCATACACATGTACGTACCTATATATCAGAATTTTCTACCCCAAATCCTAAACCTAACCATAACAAGCTAGGTCAACACTGTTTTTTTCTTACTACATAATTTGGGACATTTTTAATCCTGACAAATAATACATACTGCCTCAAGGCTTAATGTTCTTTTGCTTTAATCTGTGAGGAAATTCCTTAGCAATTTAATCAAGTACAGCAATGCTACTCCAAACTAATAACGACAGCACAGTGTCAGGTCCTGTGTATGATACTGTATGTTATGGGAGTCCTAGCTGTATTCATGCATACATATGCCCAGAAAACATTGACTGATGCCATGGCAGCAAATTCACAGAGCAGAAACTACTGGGTCATATTTCCTGGGTTAAATCATATGTTTGAAAATCATTAGCTTCAGAAATATGACAAGAAAAGAGTGCAGAAAGAAAGAGGCATTAACGGGACAAAGACAGTGGAAAAGTCAAATTCCATTGTGAAACTTGGCCAGCATACCGAGGACTGAGAAAAAGAGGAAGCCGTTAAATCACACAATGTCAGCATCACTTTTTAGAGTTATTGGTAATATTAGAACATGTCATAGAAAGTAGAGACCTACGTTGGAAAGATAAACTTTTTTTCATTCGTTTTAACTACTGACATATGGCAGTGCTTTCAGCCAACCAGAGACAAATTCTCTTTTAAAAGGCTGAGGTATTGCGTGGGATATAGCAGTTGCAGCTATAAGCACTACAGCAGTCTGATTTACTCTGTGTGGATTCTACAGCTAACTGACAATCACTATAAGATATAGTAGCTTCAGGCATTAAAGGTGCTACAATCCCTTAACAAATGAAATATATATACTCAGTTTCATATTGATTGTATTAAACTGATGGATCTTGACATTAAATTCGACTTTAGGATTGTGTTTACAGCTGAAGCATTCATTGTATGCAAACTGAATTCACTAGGCAGTGTTATAAATAAGGAATAATACACTTCAATTTATCAATGATTCATATTTTGAATTTATTACTGATTGAAATTTCATATTAAAGTTGTCAAATATTGTGTGTAGTGGAACTTCCTTGAAACAAGTTAGCTGCTATTATTAGCTATATTTTAACAGCTGTAAATATTGTTCTCTTCATAGACTTTCCTTTTCTTGAAGAACAAAAAAGAAAAAAAAAATTTAACAAAAATGAGTGCTAGCCAAATCCTCACATGAATCCTAAATAAATGTCTCCTTAAAGACAGCTTCCTCTCCATATCAGTCTTTTTTAAATACTGATTTTTAACTGAATTATTATTAGCCATTGCATATAGATATTGCATTGCATATGGTATAAATCCCTGTCAGTGAGCTGTGATGGAACATTATCCAAAACCTTCTTGACCAATCAGATCTGAGATTTTATCAGTATTATTCAGTGTCCTTATTCAGCAAACATGTACAATTGTTGAGTTCATTGTTGGTCCTTGGACAGAACTTATTGCTGATTGAAGAGTATGTTCTGATGACAAAAATATTAGGATTTTTTACTGAAAACAAAAAATGTATGTAAAATATAAAAAAAAATTTCCTCTGAATTTTATCCACATATGACAACAAAAAACAATCAAGCACAATATAACAACACAATTTAGAGAATAGAAGATCTGATATGTAATTTTTTATAAAATTGTAAAATTTGGAAGTCATATGTATGTCTCCATTTTCCCCCTTTTAAATGCATGGCAAATTTCACTTAATCCATATATTGTTTTTAAGAACCAAATTAATTTCATATACGAGTTTGAATATAAAGGATGTGTGGCTCACACAGTTACACATTACAGATAGGTCAAATTCATGTTCATATGCAGATTTTTATTTATTACTACTGTTAAAACATCTATTAAGATTTTTGGTTAATATGCGGCAAAATTTCAACAGCAGAATTTATTTGTTAAATAATTTGTTATTTGATTTCATTGAAAAGTTTTAATAATACAAATAAGATCCGCCTAGTCTAAATCAAAACTCAAAACATACATTTAAACGTAAATAGTTACAACATCAACAAACTGTCATGTATATCAGTGACAAATCATCATCAGTGAATTTCTGTAAAAGGAGATTACAAGATATGATATCTAGTCACTGAGTCTTATCATATACTGGATCACTGCCTCTGAAATATGGGCCTGAGGTTTAGTTTTAAAATGCAGCACAACAAAAACTAACAAAAGCAAATATTTCATCATATTACAAATGCTCCATTAGTGAAAATCACATACATTTCAGTGTATGATTGTGAATTATGTTACTGGATGTGTAAAATAATTAATCATGGACAGAAAAATAAAAAAATTAATAAATCACATCTGCAAAGGAGAAGGATCTCATGGATTAGAGGATATTCAGTGTCTTTCTCTGTGGTGTACGTTTGGCATAATTATTCAACTTAAAAAATAAATAAACAGTCAACAGATGTGATTTTTTAGGTTACATAATATTAAGAGAAAAGTAGTTGAATAATGTAAGATACAATCAAACAATTTTATGAGCCTAATTTATGGGTCTAATTTGACATGTGAATTATATGACGTGGCTTTTCCGTAAGGGTTTATGTTTCATTATTTTATACTCTTTCACAAGAGAAATGTTTGAAAGTAATACATAAGGAATAATGCTCAAGATCATTATTAGGTTCAGTATAACTTAATCAACCCCCACAAAGCATCAACAACTGACTACAAAAATAATAGAATAGAAAAGAATTGTGCAAAAAATTATTAGTCTTATTGGATTGGCATGGACGGTTGGAGAGAGTGTTGCCTAAGCAAAGCACAAAATCCAACAAAATTGAATATGCACTGCCTGTTAGAGGAAAAGCGCCTCTAGAGCTACAGTACAGTAAAACAGAGCCTCGTTTGTGTACACATGCCACACACACACAGACACACACACACAGACACACACACAGTTGGTCACCAAGGTCAAAAGGCCTCACCTGCAGAATATCCCTTCTCCGCTGGGAGCTGTCAAATTAGCAGTTGGTTATTACAGAGGCTTAGGGCTTGTACACTCACAGAATGAAAGAGAGAGAGCAAAAGGGAGAAGGAGAGGAGCAGGAGAGGAGAGTCACATAACCACTCGGAGGCCGCGGGGCATTTCTATGGCACTGTGACTGAAGCTAAAGTGAAACCATATGAGCATTAATACACACCCAGGGGCTCCACTTGCAGATTACTTTACATAACAACTAATTGGCTTAATTTGTTAACCAAACACTGCATTTTATTTCAGGTATTAATACAAGACCTCCCCATGTAGCGGTCTCTCCGAACTGGGAGACACAGGATGGCAATAACACCCACATCAGCTCTGCTAAAGTCATTTGCCTTCAAAATGAATCTAATTTCCTCTCCAGGTTCAGCATTACAAGTCTGGTGGTCATAATATACATCGATAGAAATGGATAATGGATGCATTTGGTTTCTGTATTTTACAGTCTGGCTAGAAGAGAAAAAACACTACATTCAAAAAAATATGGAGGGAAAACTGCAAAGCCACTTTTAGATTCTTACATAAGTTACAAATCGCTTGATTCATATAGAGTATAATTAATATACAGAAAATATTCAAATAAATTCAAATGGCTATATAAACCAATATAGAATAACACCTTTATTATAACATTTTTTAAAGAACTCCATTTGTGGAATCACTGTTCCTTTGTAAGTAATATTTCCACCATCAAAGTTTCCATTTAAAAAATGGATTTAGAAATGTTAGTCAAAATACATAAATCACAAGGTTTTACAAACAGGAAACGTGTACATAAAAATTATTAGAAAAAAAATATATATATACACATGGAATTCCGCAGTGGTCGTGAGCACTGATCTCATTAAATACATTTGTAGCACTGTTTCAAATCCCTCATTACGCACTTTCAGTGACAGTTCTGAGAGAAATATTCTCTTCCACCGGCTGACACATATATGCCTGAACATTTACAGTGTTTTTTTCTGGAACCCATTGTTATACATTCAGCTCATCCAGATTTATGGAATGCAACAGTATAGAAGAATGGTGCAATTTTGATTACATATCAATTTTAATAAGCGTTAGTGGAAATCCGGCAAGAGATACTCTGAAGGAAGAGCAGAATTTTAATGTTTAAATGACTTATAAATAAATTAGATTTCACTTAAAAACTAAGGATCATTTGACTCCATGTAGTTTGGAGATATTGATAATACTGTAGATATGTCAGAAAATATGCAAATGACTTTAATGAAATGGCAGATAATTAAGAAGAAGAAGAAAATAATAATAAGAAGAAGAATTAGAAGATGACAGTGTTGTTCGTGATTGATGCATAAAATCAAAGCTTCCTTTTTATGTAATTTTGTAAATTTGCATGTACAAAGCGAGCTGAGTTTCAGTCTCTCCTCAACGTACATCTGATCCCCCTTTTCTCCTGACACGACTTGGTTCTTAGAAAATGTCCCAACCAAGTTCAGACAGCTGAGATCCAAAATAAATTGCCTGTGTTTCCCTTGAGGTCAGACCTGCTTGCCCAGGTTCAAATTTATAATCTCTCACTTTCTACAGGAAGACCATAAGCATGTGGTCAGTAGCAAGCAGCCAGTGACCCGGCCTCACTCTCAAGTTACGCCCTATATATAACATCCAACCCTACCACCTCCTCCTCTGAGCCTCCCCCAGCTCTGTTTCTCCGTCTATTCCTCTGTCCTTTTCCATTTCTCTGGAAGTGCCCCTGCACTCCCTGCTCTCTCTCTCTCACTCTCTCCCTTCCTCCCTCCCTCTCTGTTGTATGTCACCCGAGTAGCCTCCAGCAGGCTGTGTGTGTTTACCCTCGCTCGGCTTGGCAACAGGGGCCGCATGCTCAGGATTACCGGAGGCCCTGTCTTTCATCGCCGCCTGCTCCCTCTTCCTTTTGCCGTTGAAGTCCTGGATCGTGAGAGCCGTCAGTACGAGAGGGGCCGGGAGGGAGCGGAGTGATTTTAGGGGCTTTTTTGGTCCTCCCACTACCACTTTTCTGCATCTTCTCTGTCTAGTGTGACACTCAGTTCAGTCATAAAGGGTGTATTTTTGTGATTTTTGGTCTGGAGTATTTCAGTGTGGATTTGCAGTGATTGAAGCAAGATGGATCATTCTCTGTTCGGCTGTCTTCGGAACCCACATGCTCCAGCCCAGACTCTCCATGCGGCCTTCACCCAGTCCTCGCTGGCATTGCACGGCCGCTCTGATCACGTCTCCTACCCTGATTTGCCAGGACCCTCGCCACCGTGCAGCTACACAGGAGATGAAGGAGGTTTTGGAGGACTTCATGCACGCAGCCATCCAACTCAGCAGCTGCCCCATCATCAACAGCATCAGCCCGCCTGGCATGTCCAGCAGATGCCCTCGTCTGGCAGCACCCGTCACGCCACGTGCCTTCCTCACCCTGACACTCCTGCAGCAGAGCTGTGCACGTCTGGAGGAACAGCGGGTCAGAATATGTGCACAGCAAACACAGGCCTAGGAAACACTGACCCAGCAGGAGCGTCTGGGGACTACGGGCGGCAAACCATGTCACCCATAGAACCAGAGAGGAGGAACAGTAAAGGAAAGAGTGACAACTCGGGTAAGCAAGGCATATTTTTACAGTATTTCTGTACCTTTGTTAACACGTCAAGAATAATAATATACAAAATCATTCTTAAACTTTTTAAGATTAACAATTTTGTTAATTGTTGATAATTGTTGAACAATTTTGATTGTTTCTTGCATAATTAAATCATTTCCTCTCTTCACATGTAATGCAACACAACTGTATCTTAAGTTGAATAATTATGCCAAAGTGAAAAGCTTCATAAAGATACTGAGTATTCTCTATCTAATCATGAGAAGGAATGCATTTAACAAAGACTTGTTATTTAATTTTTGTTATTTAATTATTGTCATTTAATTTTTGTTTGACCATTTGCTAGTTTCTTTCATTAAGACTTTCATTAAACTACAATCTAATCTAAATCACACATCGTACCACCGTATCAGCTACACAGACTCTAACGAGTGAAATGTTTGCAGTATATATTTCATGTTTCTAGACCAACTTTGGTTTGGTAGTCATCCATTCTATTTCCATACTCACTAATAAGCCATGCTGACCAGGAAAATGATCCCTTGATTTTTTTTGTCTGTCAGAAAAAAACATGTGGTGGGGTTTAGTTATATTACATTTAGGTGCTTTTTAAGATTTACTTCACATCGGTCCTGTCAGTACTGAAAGGGGATTTTATCATTAAAAATAGACTTCTTGATTTCTTTCTTTCTAGGTTCTTAAAGCCTAATACAATGAAGGTGGTCTATAAAGAACAGATCAGGAAAAAAAAAATCATTTAATTTCTATTCAAATCAATTATATTCAAATGGACTTTAGTTGCATTACTGTCATAACAGTTCCAGTATTGCCAAAGCTTTCCAGTTTCATCTAAATAGCAATAAAAAAAGAGATAAAAATTAAACCGGCAACAAACAATGCAAACAAACAAAAATACTGCTATATAACATGTAGCAGGTACCACTCATGCATTAAACCGAATCAGGTGTAAAGCCACACTCTTCAGCTGGCGCATAAAATATATTTAGCACAATAAATAATTTAATATAAAATATGATGTTTTGTATTGTTTTGTTTTGTATTGCAATTTTACAAGCCATTCTAAAGATATTTAGTTATGGTATTTACATAGCATTTGCAATTATATTCAGAGTTTAAAAATTAAAACGGCAGTCCAAGTCCAGTGCCACTGACTGTAAAAATTTGTTTTAAAAATGAATTTTTGGTCCAATGTGCATGCACAGTACAGTTTAACAATATATTCTCAAGATTTCCATGTATTGTTTTTTCTATTCTGCTTTGTTCTATTTGAAAGGTGCTGCTAGAGACATTGATTAAATGAACTGTGGCGCCAAATAGCTGAGAATGTCTCAGTGACCGACTCTTGCACGTTCAGTACCAATAAATGAAGTGGGCTGTAATTTTCCTCAGATCACTTTCATGTGGTCAGGCCAAAAATATGGTTTCAAAAATTATTCCTCCTCCTTGAATATAAAGGCAGCAGCTTCAGTTCTGTAATGGTGCCTTTATCCCTTTCATGAAAACACTTTATGGGTTAGTTTGGTTAAACTTCACAGGGGCATTAGGAATATTACAGTTCAAGGCGACAAAGTGCTGGATTATAATTTATGGACCACTCTGTCAGATATGGCTTTTATTTTCATATGGCAGCATGATCTTTAAATAATAGACATGCTGAAGAATGGGGAAATGCCAACTGATGTCTTTTCTATAGGCTGATTTTGAAGGGCTATAGACAAGGTGGCTCCACTATACTATTTTAAAAATATATTTTTTTTTAAAATGCATATATTCTGTATATTGCTGTAGGATCGGTAATATCAGTCAGATCTTTTCTAAGATGCCAAGATTTACTGTAAAATTACTTTTGTTGGTGTTGGTGGTGTGTTAGTGTGTGTTGGTGGTGTTACAAGATTTACTGTAAAATTACTTCTACACAGTCCCAAATCAAAATTGTAGTTAAATTGCATTTATGTTTTCATACAAAATGAAGCAGTCAATAGAACATTAAATGACAGTTTTCAGCATGAACACTTAACATATTTTGTGGTCTAAAATTCAGTACACATGTTAGGGGATCAAAAGCACAGGTGTGACTGGTGCAAACATTTAAAGCCCAGTTTCACCAGTAGGCCATTAAAGCTCTGAAGGGAAATGCCATAGCAAGTTATACCTCTGAGGCTGATGAGAGAATGACCCAGTGTAGCTCCAGGATCGGCTATTAAACCCGCACTCCACTAGCCAGAGCACGCAAAACTTACTGTTCCACTTAACGAAATCACCCCACCATGCACTTGGGTTACAGCAGGCAAGTGGCTGACCATATTAAAAGTATTAAGAGGAAAGTACTAAGGTTATTTGTTACTTTTAATTACAGCACAATTTAAAACATAAGAAAAGGTTGAAAATATTACTGGTAAAGTTACTAAATGTAAATGATGTAAAATATATATTTTTTAAATTCTTGATATACATTAAAGGACAGTAAAATATGGCATGGATTGTACAGAAATGAGAGGGAACCAGAGAGCTGTGCTGATTTAGTCCAGGTTTTACTCTGTGCATGGCCTCGATGGTCTTCTGCAAACTCATGACCAATATCAGCGTAATAAAAGGTGACTGGAACTCCGAACTGTTTAGCTCTCATTTTATTTTCATTTCTCCAGGGCTCCTGTAGTTTATCACACAATCCCAGGTCTTTTTTTTTTCCTTTTGTATTTTCACTAAAACGTTTTTTTTTTTTTGTCCAGTTTCGGCAAATCCCCCCCTCCACAGCTGGAAAATGTTCTGTTTTTCATTTCAGATTCCCAAGATGGGAGCTATAAGTCAGACATTAGCAGTAAGCCCAGGAAGGAGCGCACAGCGTTCACCAAGGAGCAGATCCGGGAACTGGAGTCAGAGTTTGCCCATCACAACTATCTGACACGGCTAAGACGTTACGAAATCGCCGTCAACCTTGACCTCACAGAGAGACAAGTATGCCACATGCTGAGCCTGCTTTCTGTTGAATATTTATGTTTGTATAGTGTGAGATACACCCATGCCATTTTTAAATCCCCAGAAAATGGTGAAAAATGCTTAGTTTTATGGTAAAATACTAAAAATAGTACTTGAAACGCCATCTACATGTCTCATCTAGCAAATTGAGAAAAGCATCCTCTATAAAACAAGAGAGTTTGAAAATCTGATGTGTTGGTAGAAGTGAAGCATGATATTGCTCTAAGGTTAATAGATTTCAAAACACAGGCAGTATGGCTGATTTGGGTTCCTGTGTATTTTGTGTGTGTGTGTATGCGTGCATGTGTTTTTATACTCACATAAATCGCGTGCTAATTAATAACACATTTTTCTGCTGTCAGTATTGACGTCTACATGTCTGCTTTTTGATTTTATAAATGATTAGAGGTTGCATGAGTGTCAAGTACATAGCCCTTAAAATAGAGTACTGTATTACGTGCCACTGAATGCTGTTTTTAACACATCTGTTTTGAGACTGTGTGTGCACATTTATGTAAGTATCTGTATTCCTTCTGCTATTTGTAAAGCCTGAACAGAGCCAAATGTTTCCACTGCTTTTCTCACACACACAGCGTATTTCACACTCTGTAATTTTGACACTCTTAAATAACCCAAAACCTACTAAATCTTCTTTTTACCAACACAATATGCTTCAACTCCACCTTTGGCTTCCATTGTATACCAGCTTAAATCAAACTTTTGCTTGTCAGACTGCATTTATCCTGCACTGCCTATGGATGTCACACAACCATGCATGATCTAGAGAACCTGTAGGATAAACCCATTCTGAGTGCTTTGGCCCAATGAAAAGGCCCAAGAAGCCAGACAATTCACATAGGATTCAATTCTTCCTGTTCAAGCCTGTTTTCCCACCACACTCCTCCACAAACTGGCTCTCGAAGATTCCCCTCACTGCTCCAATAGATTTGTGTGTGGGTTGATCCTGAAACAGCCAAATCACACTATTTGATGTGCTCACTTGACATGTTATATTGAAGAAAGTAATGAATGACAAATCAGTCTGTGTGCATGTATTCTCAGCACTCCTAGTACCACAGGCTCCTCTTGACTTCAGTGCCCATCAAAATATCATCTGCTCAGCAAACGAGTTTTGGTTAGCAGGATAGTTTAGAAACGGTCAAGTGTTTTCTATAGTCTGAGAGCAGAACAGCTACAAACATCCCTACAACACTGATTGAAATTTTTAGCTTTAACACTAATGCACATAATGTTCGTTTGTTGGCTAAATGCCGAAATTCTGTGAGCAGCATTCTAATGACATTCTAATGTGAAGGAAACTATCATTATAATAATTGGTTAAATCTCTTTATACTACAGGGATATTGAATGAAATGAAATGATTGGTCAGAAGGTATTGATGTTAATGTTCTATAAGAGCTTGGATATGACAGTTGTTCTATTAATGCCCTTGCTCTAATATCTTTTCTATAGTAATAATTAATTCACAGGCACTTGTGTGGCAGATATTCCACATATCCATAGGCTAAAAATAAACAATTAAAATCCTAAAAAATAATAATCACACTGATATGATAACAGCAGCTAACAACTGTGTTTTATTCTGATATAAATCATAAACAATATTCTGTGTGATCTATCCATCACATGTGTGTGTGAGTGTATGAGTGTATATGCATTA
>JANCOA010000033.1:7146966-7165521 GCA_024363135.1 Leptodoras oyakawai
AAAGCAGCCAACAAGTGCTCAGCACCTCTGGGAACTCCTTCAAGACTGTTGGAAAACCATTTCAGGTGATAACCTCAGGAAGCTGACTGAGTGAACGCCAAGAGTGTGCAAATCAGTATATATAATCAGTAAATCTGTAATCAAAGCAAAAGGTGCCGACTTTGAAGAATCTTAAATCTGAAACATATTTTGGTTTGTTTAACACTTAAGTTTACTACAGAAGATGTAGTCCAAACTTTTGACTGGTACTGTACATGACTGAATCAGTTTTAAGTAAATGTGTTCTTTATTTTTGTTCCTCATTTTCAATACAGGTATAAAAGTAACATGCAGATTTTGGATGCTGGTAGAGTTTGGGTTGAAAAATGTTGGGAGTGCTGCTTTGATGGCAAACTCAGAGACACCGTGTGCTGAAATCGTAGACAAAACATACCATGATTTTAGTTTCAGTGGCTGAGACAAGATCTTATCAGTCTCTTGAGCGGCCCACTTCCAATACTAGCGTTGCACACTTTGTCTTTTGTTTTGTCCTTTGTACTGCATTTTGACCAGATTTAGCTTTGTGCAATAACACTTTGTTTACAGAGTCAAGGAGAGCCTCTAAGCAAATATGATTTGGCAAAAGAACAAACAAAGAAACTGCTTGCTGGTGATCAGTTACAGAGTAAAACTCTACACCACCACTCTGGCACCACTAAAGGCCCCTGGCTGCATCCTCCCCCTGCTGTGACCTCAGGATAAGGGAAAACAACTCCTCTCCTGCTATTGTTCTCACACCATGGGGTCAGTTATCTTCATATCAACCAGCCTTAACAGACAGGAGAAAGACGGAGACAGAGAGGTGGAGGAGAGTTTCATTACAAATGGCATTAAAAGCTAGAGGCCAAGGAGAAAGAAGTGTTTTGAGTTATAATGTCAGAGAAAAAGATGAGTAGGACAAAAGTCAAAAAGTTTGCCAAAAAAAGGAAAGGAAAGGGAAGGAAAGGAAAGGAAAGGAAAGGTAAGCAAAGGAAAGGGAGGGAGATAGTATGTGGAAAAGTACAGGGCAGTAAGGGAAGGGTATGAAAATGGAGAGAAAGGGGAAAAGATAAATGGAATATGAAAGAGCAGGAAAATGAACTGATAAGAGATGTGTGTTAGTGACTGAACAGGAAAGAGGGAAAAGGTTAGAGCTAGAACTGCATGTATTTCAGCTCTACATGCTCTGTTCATAGACTGTGTCATTGTATTCGAACAGCAATTTCAATGACTCACTCGGTTCATGAGTTAAGCCTCTGCACAGAATATAACTTATTAACACAACAGATCAGAAAATGCATTTATTATGGAATGGAAAAAGACTGAGAAATGAATAGCCCTGCTGTATAATAAAATTCGGCCGTCCAGTTGAATTATCCATTATATTACAACTACAAGTCTTTTGAGATTTGCAACAGTTAACACTTTGTCCCCATTCCGAGCAATAGTAGCATAGCATGAAGAGTGTTCATTACTCAACTCTTTCTCAAATATTATTGTGGGTGAAGACAGTGCCCAGGGCTCTAAGGCTGCTGTGTCTCTTCCAGCAAAACAAGAATAAATTGGCATTTGGTCTTTTACAAAAACACAGGTGGCTCCTGCTGGACCCCAGTCAAGCCTTAGTCACTGCACAGGACAGAGAGCTGCAGACACACAGGGGGAAATGTCAGCGGATTTATGCAAGATGAGAGAAATAGATACGGCATCGCCACTAAGACGTTCAAGCAACTTAGCACTTCCTTCCTCGCATGGGCCGAAAGCCTATGTTGTTTGATTTTTATAGTCACGTTTTACATTTTGTTATTGGCTGCTCCAATGAAAACAGGAATGGCAGGAAGTGACTACATTCATCACGACAATAGACACACTGTTTTCACTTTAACACAAGTGTTATATCTGTCAACTAAATTCTCATTCAAATAAATCTATACAAATCCCTCCTGTTATATATAGTATGTGAGATGTGTAGTGTAGTGTTTCTCTATTTATTTTCATATTCAAATTTAATTAAAAAAAGAGCTTCGTTTCCTGGCACAATTTCAAGATGGTGTTCGGTTGCACTGTGTGACTCACAGGAATTATACTCTACCCTTTTCTGGGTAAATGGTGGTTTGTAGTGAGAGATTATGCAACTCATTTCCTCGTGTCAATCCAAAGCAATAATGAGTCCAGACCTTGTGTTGCTGTCCTGCTGAGAGGATAAATCCTGTTGGTTTACTCTGGTAAACATCTGCCACATGACTCCAAGCTAGACACAAACACAGCTCCTCACACATGGTTATTCAATCAGTCTTCACCTGAACTCTCCAGCTTAACAGCAGATGTGTAGAGCCAAGCCGTGCGGTGGCACTCACACTGTCCTTCTCCCAATACGCAAAGAAGAGTTGTATGTATAACTTAGATATCTGAATTGCTTCCAAATGAGTGAGCAAAGGGCAAAAGAAGCAAAAGCTGTTCAATCTTTTCTATACCTAATTGTTGTTTCAGTAGGTATATATTATAGTAGGTTTATTCTACCAACATGTTGAGATCAATATGTTGATACCATTGTAGAAGGGAATTATAGAAAAAATATAACCAACATATTCTGACCAATCAGATTTGAGAATTCCACATCAATGTGGTTTAAATACAAATTATAAAGGATGATGTGGTCACTAACCGCTTTTAGCCACAGAACCTGTCTGTTAAGATATTTAGCTAGTTAGCAAACTTAGCTTATCTGAGAACACGACAAAATAAACTGCACTTTGAACCGGAAATCCGACTGTTTTATTGGCACTGAACTAGCTGCCTATCAAGAATGGTAAAAGATCCCGAAAAACACAATCTGTGTTTTTATTTATATTCGTAGATTATGGTATTTCCTTTATAAAGATAACGTTTTAATAGTTGCTTGAAATCAATTCATTTATAATTCTGCAGAACTTATTTTAATTAACACTTTCTAGTGTGTTAGCTTAGGACATCCCCATCCTGCTAACTAAACAACAAAACAGAATTCTTCCTATCACTTCTTCATCCAGTATTTAAATCCACACCCAGAACTCAAGCCTCCCTCTCCCTCATGTTTAATCCAGTGAAAGGATTTATAAAACCTTCTAAAACACAAATATATTCACAAATGAATATTATAACCCTGAAAGCCAAGAATTGACAATTACTGTATCAAAACCATGGGACACACTGGGAGCCCAATTCAATTTGCGAATCTACCTCATAAACCATCATATTTATTTGCAAATCCCTGCATAGCTTCACAAATGACTATCCCCTGCTAACAGTGGTGCCAGTTAATCCCCCCCAGCCACTTTACTGCAAGTTAAAAAAGGAGACTGCAGCTGCGAGGTCATGCTTGTGCATAATTCATAAATGTTCAAATGTGGTTCAGATGCAAGTCTTTTGATGAAAGTGAAGTTTTTTTTTAACAAGCCCTGGCTGAATTAAACCTGGCATTTGTTAGGTATTACAGTGTGTTTGGCGGTTTGGTTGAAAGACAGTCACAGAACACAATTAAACTGAATAATTCTGATTCGTTTTAGCGTTTCCTTCCCCCATCACACTTGACTAGTGCATTTATATCGTAATTGTGAATCGAAATACAAATGCATCTGCATTAAAACCCAAATAGTCATTGAAGTCTATCTGGTCACATTATACGTCTGGCTTTTTTGGAGGAAAGTGAAAGGAGAAGCTCATTTGTAAATGAATAATGTTGGACAGTCTGCTTTTGTTAGACACAGATGTTTAAGGATTCAGAAATCCTTCTTCATGGCCATTGACCTCTAATCAGAGAAGCAGAGGAAATGGGCAAGGCGGTGTAGACCCTTGCTTCCTGTCCAACGTGAGTCAACACAAAATACACCTAAAATTCAACGTTAGCAAAGAGTGAAGGCGATACTTTCCTCTGTTTTACATTTACTTTTTATTTTCTCCCCGAAGGAAGCTGGCATTCTTAGACATGTGGCTTTCGTGCGAGCTTGAAACACACAGACACCAGACCAAAGCAGTGTTAATCCAAATAAACCCAGACAAGCCCTGAGAGATTCAAGTAAACTGTGGTAGATTTAGCAATCAAGCTGCACATGTGTGCGGTTGTTCAAAATGCACACGTGTTAAATCAGCTGCTAAACATTATATAACTGAATGTTCAAACTGAAGGTCTCTTTTCTTCAGTTCTATATAGTGTATAATAATTAAATGACCTCTTGAGTATTAAGTATACAGTATATGAAAGTTCCCTCTGTATTATAAGTTGGCAAGTGCAAAAAAAGCTATATCTTGCCACTGTAAATTAAGGGCGCTTGATTAAAATAGAAAAGCCCTGGAAGCACTTGGAGTAATTGCCTATTTGTGTAAGGACAATACCCTCATTATTATAAGCTGCGAGAATAGATTAAATCACTATACAGTAATTTTGCAGCTAAGAATGCCTCTGTTTCAAGATATTTCTTTCCAAGATATTTAATGCAGTTTTTAATTATTTCTGAGACTGAAAGAATTTGACTATCTAATTATGTGCAATTAAGATTTCTTTAAATGACATTAATGCAACAGTCAGAGGCACTAGGCACGCAGAAACAGAAGGATGAGACGACAGTCCAGAGATTCTGAGAAGAGAGGGCAGGAGTCAGAGATATTCTCAGGGAGTGGCTCAACACTTATCTTTGTCTGCTTTCCCTTCTGCTTAGAAGCCACTAACCCCACCCGTCCTTACGTCACACACACTCACCCATGCAGCTAGACATCTCTGATAGGCTATCCTGCTCAAAGGTTTGGTAATCTAAATTTAAGCATGTCTGCCGCTTTAGAAGGGAGCCAGACGGAATGAATGAAGCCACGGAGACACTAGCACATTAACTGATATGGATTTAAATTAAGTGCCATCATTTCAACTTTTATCAGTTGCTGTTAAAGTGATTTTATTACCGATAGGTTCCGGTGAGCTCATTTACCAAAATCAGGAAGTGTTCCTAGCCTGGTCATAAAGTATAGAGCCTGACTGCCATTCCTTGAACTCTACTTTCCATTCAATGTAAATTTTGTTCTTTATGCCACTGAACAAAGCACTGATATAGCCTATAACTGGAAGGAATTACACATGTACGAGTTAAATTAGTCATCTTCTTTGTTTAGCTGCGATATTTATCATAAATATTGGGATTTACAATGTCTCAAAAAATTTAAGTCTGCTGTGAAAGGAATATTACAGCTGCCCAACATGTTAACAAAAGCCTAAATGACAGTGTAGATGGGAGTTTATGACCATTTGAGGTGCCTGAAGTGTCCATTTATCAGTGGGTGCAGTAGCACAGTGCCATGCACATGTGTTGGAACAGTAGTACACCATAGCCTGAGACAGTATGTTCTAGCAAAGAGGAACAGGAAATGTGCTAGGCAGAATAAACCAGACTGTGCTACTCAAAGCTCTTTAATCCTCTGTTAATGACATCACATGATCAAAAGGAAATTTGTTCAGGCTAGAGGCCACATTATTACAGGAAAAGCCAGAGGCGGGTATGGGTGTATGGGTACAACTGACCTATTAGCTGCAGGGAGGGCCTGATAAACCAGGTCTACTTCCTCTCACCATCAAGGGAACTACCAGGTCATACTTGAACACTCATGGAACAAATCATTGGGTACTTGGAGAACTGCCAGCTTCCCACAGAGGCTGTACTGCTTTACTTTACATGAAAACACAGAAGCCTAATATGGTCTGAATCATTAAAACTCCTCAGCACATCCACACAGTGTGGCTGTCAGGTGTGATTTGCTAGTCCTCTTTTCAAAATGATTCAAAAAGCTTAACCAAAAAGCACAAGTCAGCAAAACACATCATCTCCCATAGAAAAAAACTGGTTTTCCATTTTCCCTGTATCTGTTTAGCCTGGAAGCACCACCCTACAGGTGCTCGTCTCTCTCGTCTGCAACATTTCCCTCCAACAGGAACACTACCCAGCAAAAATAAGTCCAGCAGATGTCCTGTTTTGATACGTCAGCTGCCATATTAGCACCTCATTGTGCACAGAGAAACTAAGCATTTCCTAAACACAGTCATGCCAGACCCTTTTCAAAGTCGACACACACCTCTGAGGAGACGTCACACAGAAAGCTTAACACTTTTCAGATGACGTTCAGATATCCACCGTTTACAGCTCCATGATTTCCTAGGACATACATGAGAGGATATTGCAAGAACTAGTTCTTAACTAGCTCGCCTTCGCATTATGTATTCGGGCCACTTTTTTATTTATTTATCTTTAATCTGGAGTCTATTGCAGGATTGCTGGGCACAAGAAGTGAATACGCTTATTCACACAGTTTTGCATAGACAGTTCACTTACCTGTGTGCGTTTGGGAGGTGGAGGAAACTGAAGAACCCAGAGGAACCCCATGTGGAAACCATCAGAAAGCTCAGTAACCCAGCACAGACAGTAAGCTAGGCTCAGAATCAAACCAAGGACCCTGTGAGGCAGCCATTTTTATGTGATCTGCACTAAAGCACCATAATGTTATGGATATAGGCAGAGATCTCAGCCTTTAACTCGCTAGCTTCTAATAAAAATCAAACTGTTTTGACTAACACAGCATTCAAAATGGCGGAATGGGCGTGTGTGTGTGTGTGTGTGTGTGTGCTTGTGAGGATCAGCTGACATTGTTAACGAGGAGGTCTATAAGGGAAACTTTGACAGTGTTACTCACATGGAAGAGAGCATTTCATAAGTTCATAAGGTTACCTGGCCCCATTCCTCTACATAACAGACTAAAAGGCTTATGTGCCCTGAGTTCAGTTAAGTAATCATTATCAGATTAGGTAATAATACATAATAAATCCATATATATCTCAATGGCTTACAATTATAGTAAAACAGCTGAGCATGCAATACACAATCAGAACTCAAAATATTCAAGTTGATTGAATCTGTTGTTTTATTCAAGGTGTATAACTTTTGACACATACAAAGCCCTCCATCACATACATACTGAGTGACAAAACGACACACCCGAACATAGGACAGCTTAGGACGTATAAAACGCTTCACTTGAAGCAATGTCATAGGATTTATACAAAATCTGATGTTCATAGTCTACAAAAGGGGTTTGCTAAAGTGCATTTAATGTAGAGGGAAGCACACGTGGTGTATAGTACTACAAATAACACCATCACTCCACTTTGATTGTAAAGACAGAAAATCTTCAGGAATCCAGGGAGAAGTCCTTCTATCAATGCTGAATCTTTAAAGACAGCTGATAGTGCAGGACTGCGTGTCTTCTGGCAGGAGAAGATCCCAGTTCTCTGACGTTTTACTCAAACATCTGTGTTTCCCAAGTAGTGACACATAAAGCTTATCCTGGCTTTCCTTACAACCCCACCTCTGTTGTGCAACAATAGTCCAATAAAAAAGGCTTGTGTTTATCACATGAACAGGAGTGAAAGATCACCACTATGTGTACATTAGATATTTCAGAGGACTCCATGGGGGTTTTGGTAATCTATCTTTTCACTTCATTAGTTCCTATGTGGATCACAGAATATTTAACACTGGAGGAAAGAACAACAAACAGCCTAGAGATCCATCTTCAGCATGCGAGTTTTTCTCCAGTGTTTACCTTCATAAGAAATCAATGAACAACATGTCCACTGAAGTAGTATAAAAGGTCCTGTGATGTCATCCAGACAACTCTAGCACACCCTTCCATAATCAGGGTGACAAATCAATAGTGTACATTGGTTAATGAACACTGTTTGAACTGTATCCTTCCAGTTCCATCAATCAGGCTGATAAAACTCAACCAGTAAAATCAACGGATCCACCGGTGCACAGTGACGGGAGGCATGTAATCACAAGATGAGCGAACCCCTTTTACTCATCTCTTCTTCTTTTGCTGCCTCATCATCTTCCGCCGTTTGCTGATCATGCCGTGCAGACGCTCCACACCCTCCTGTAGACCTTCTCCAATGATGGCACAAGCCGGCTGGAGATGCCAGGGTGTGTGGGAACCGAGTTCATTGAGAGCCAACAGCCTCTCCAGCTCACCCAGTGGTAGAGCGCTACGCAGGTCCTGCTTATTAGCCAGCACAAGCACAGGAACACCCTGGTTCTCCTGCAGTCTTGTGATCTTGTGCAGCTCCGTTTTGGCCTCCTCCATGCGCTCAGTGTCCACGGAGTCCACCACGAACACGAGGCCGTCCGCACAGCGCGTGTACGAGCGCCACAGGGGTCGCAGCTTCTCCTGACCGCCTACATCCCAAAAGTGGAAGGCTGCCGTCCGACCTTTTGTGCCCAGAGCCAGTTTGATCTTCTCAGTGTTGAAGCCTTTAGTTGGGACCGTGTTCACGAACTCATTGAAGCGCAGCCTGTATAGCACCGTTGTCTTGCCTGCACAGTCCAGTCCAAGAATGACAATATGCAGGGCCTGGAATGATGGAAGTCCCGGGAAGATGGTGTGGGGCTCCGATAAGCCATTCCCCATCTTGACAAAGGTGAAAAAGGAGATCAAGGAGAGCAGAAGCCTCTAGCGCTTCACCAAGCAGTTACAAGGCTTCTCTCACTCCCTGGAGACTGCAAGAACCTGAAACCAGATGAAAAGAGAGCTGATGCAATGAGGCCAGCAGTGCGAGTCCCTAACAAACACAGTTCACTGGTGTTCTGCTTTAGAAACTGGATCTAAAGTGGGCCTGGCTGTCTCTTTGTCATTCTAAAATCGCACACAGCTTTATCTTAGCTGGATGTCACTTCGAGGCAGGGAGGATGAATGTGGAATAAAAGCAGCAGGAGCCCGAGAGCACATTTGCACATGTAGCAGCACTGGAGAGCGCAGAGGCTTCATAGGCTAATTCTCTCTCTCTACACTGTCTCTAATCCCATTCAACTGCAATAAAAATCGACAATGAATGACAAGAAGGCGCTTCTTTCCGCCCACTGGCTTCTATTCATGCCACTTTTTTCCAGGATAAATGTAGTGCAGGTGGTTCCAGGGGGAAAATGAAACCCTATTAGTTTGGCCACTGTTTAACAAAATGTGCTGATGATAAATCGGGTATAATCTGCTTTACAACTAAGACGCTGGTGCCGGCCATCTGGGAGTGCAGTTGCTAAGGGAAACACTGCCGTAAAATAAAAGCGAATCAATTTGTAATTGCTGCCAACAAGTGCCGCGGAATCGCAGGCATCAGGCTGCTGCGGTGTTTCCATCATAAGCCCTCAGAATAAAGCTACCGGAGCTTACAGACAGGTGCGCGCAGAGACAGAATACAACACTGACACTCACCTTACTGGCTTTGTCCGCTGTTTGGAAAGGATAATTTCCTCTGTTTCCTCAGCGATGTCTTTTCTTAGTAAGACTGTTCGAGAACTACAACACCCTCCGGTACAGCACCGCGGCTCACTTTCTCCCTGACTGATCCAGCGACCCGCCTGCCAGTTTATTCGAGCACTGCTGCGCCGTCTGACTACATACAAGAGCTTCTGATTGGTCCGTTTGTATACCAGCTCGCCGTTTTGCTGGCTGATGATTGGTCAGAAGTCACGCCCATCTTTTTTCCGAGACACACCTACCGCCTTTACCGAGTTTCATGGGTAACTCTATGTAATGTCTCCATGTGCAATGGGAATTATTGTAACTACCAGTTCAAGATCCAAAACTGTAGTTTTAAGGTCGATTAAATTATATATAATATATGAATATTATTTAAGATCAGATTGAATGTATATAAGATGATAAGATTTAAGAGTGAATGTATACATTGTTCAAGACTTCCACTGATTTATAGCTAATAAAGTTGAATTAAGTGCAATACACATTTAAACATTTCATTTTGTATGTGTTTTAATCATGCAGCTCGGACAATGCCTCCCATTGGTTTCAGAGTGACGCAAAATTTATTATTTATTATTATTATTATTATTATTATTATTATTATTATTATTATTATTATTATACAGTATATAAATATTTCTAGGAAGGTATCTAAATAGTTAAAAAGAAGAGGTGGCATTGAACGCAGCATCTATATTGTGCTCAGGGACATAAATTGCATAATTATTACAGAAGTGTGTGGGTTTTTTTTTTTTTTTAAGAGAATGATAATGTATACTTTTTCCGGGTACAGATCGTGTTCACCAGCTACATGAAACCTGAAAAGACTGGGTCTTTGTGCAAAGTGAGAGTTGATGAAAAGAGGCGGTGTCTCATGATCCATCAGCAACTCCAGCTCTCAGCCAGTGTGTGAAGATGAGCTGCTATCACACACATCACCCGGCCATTAACACGTGTTTGACCTCAAACAGGGGCAAACAACAAGAGCCCAGACTGGCTATAGTGCTTTTCGTACAAATACACAACATTGTTTTCTGTCGTCTTTGGGGCGGAAATAGTGTTAATTCGATATCGGTGAGACGTTTTTCTCTTGTGGGGATAAATAAGAAAAGTAGGACAAGTGCTCGGTTTCTAGGTGCGTCTCTTCCTCGCGCTTGCCATCTTGCGGTCACTGCTTTCCATGTCAGTTTATTTCCCCCGGGTCTGAGTTAGCTAGTATTAGTCCTACAACTGATAAAGATCTTGATTACATTTCTAAAATATCTGATAGGCTAAAGTTAATCACTGAGACGATAATTCATCACTGCGGAAGGTCAAGTGGAGCAGACAATGATCTGATCAGTTTTACATTATTTATTTTTTTGCATTTTATCAAGCAGTAGACCTATCACAAATACCATAATTCAGACACATAAAAAGAAGAATACAGAGTAAAACAACGCATGCAAGTGCAATTTTTTTATGCATAAAAGTGGCTGAAGGACACACTCTGAAAAAGGAGCACAAAGCCATACTTTGCCTTGTTTTTGAGATGGTGCACCAGAGATGTTGGGTATGCTCAAGAGTAGGCCTACATCTTTTGTATCTTTAACATGTATCTTTTGTATGGTAACATGCATATACTGCACATTTAAAAGGATTTAAAGTACATAATTCATAAACTCAAGAACCACTGTAGGCCTATTCCCTTTATTTCTTGAGCTTTTAGAGTAATAATTTACTTCATGCACCTTTGCAGGTAAATAATACGCAGTAGAAAAGGTAGACACCACTCCAGTGACAAGTAAGGGTACCCTATGATGAGATACTATTTTGTCATACAAGCATGTCTGATATGTTAGTTTTAAGGCATAGACACAGTCATACAGCCTCCCTGAGCTGAAAATTACATGTTGCGTCTTCATTTTGCGCTCTCCGTCTGCCATTTGGAGGAGTCCCAAGCCAGGAACCACCCGGTGAATGTAGGGGGCTCATGGCCCTGTTTCACTGTCACTACAGGAGTCCCCCTATCCCGTCCTGATGGGTCAGTATCGATATACGCCTTGGCTGTAAAAGAATGGTAAATCAACAATCAATGGAGATTTTACACATTTTCACCTCAGAGGTCTGTGCATTCTTGACTGTACGATGCTGTTTGCACATACTTCAGTGACAGACACTGGCCTAGACTCTGTGTGTACTGTGTATTGCACTGTTCTCAGTAAATTTCTCTTTAACCCTGTACTGCATTAGTGTACTGATGTTATGCTTATATTCAGTATTTATTGCTTGAATTGGGCTTTTTTTTTATTCTTACATATATTACAAAATTATCCTTACCCCTTTCACATTTTCAATAAGACATACCACATACTAAAATCATGATACTGCCTAATTGTGTCTGATTTATTCAGCCCTTAGTCCAATATGATAATTAATGGCCAATATACATGCTTTTTTTTCATAATATTGTTTGTTTTGTTTTTTATTTTTATTTATGATTATTCATCAGATTTGTTCAGCCAGTTTATGCACAAAATAGATTTTCACACACTCATTTTCTAGAAAGAGAAAACAACCTTTACTTCAACATCTTATATTTTATATACTTCTATATTTTAAGGTATTGCTGGTATTACCACAAAAATCTTTTAATCATATTAGGTGCATTAATTAAGCGCATGCATTAGTATAATGTCAATAAACCCACTCAAAATTAAGTCACTCTGGTTAACATATAGACCCATAAATTAATGATAATTTCATTATGATCAGGACATTTAATAGGCTGTATTGTATGATAGCACTTAACATAAGGCCCAACACTCAAAAACTAAACAGGAGAATCTAATATTTCACCTCATCGTTTTCATCCATTACGTTTGTCACATTTAACATGATACAATCCACTTTTACAAAAGCACAAAGTGATCCTGGCAATGATTTCATCTGTAATGCTTCTTAGTGTAATTAGGTGTGCATTTGAGCACTATTAGTGCTCCATTTTGACACGCGTAATTATGTTAAACGATACTGATATGTTATTATCAAGCTTAATGTGGTGGATTTTATTGCAGGGAAATAAATGTGTGCAAGAACTGCTCACCCGACTTTTCTGACTCTGTTCTTTCCACTTGATTGGCATCAGCTCCGATCCAGATAAACACCTGTTAAACATTGTGTGAGTTCCTGACATTCCAATGATTTATGCAGATAACAGAAATATACATGCATATGAAAAGTGTAAATATTTTTACATATAACCACATGCACTTAAGAGTATACCACATAAGAGTTTATCTACTCTACCTGATCCCAGACGTCCAGTAGCATGACATCATCCTCTGCCAGGTCATCCTGGGTGAATTCGCCAGGCACTTCTTCAATCTGAGTATGAACCATAAATGGATGATTTATTGCCTGTTATTATGCTATAAATTATGACTGTGAATTTTATTATGTCAATATTTTTCAGAAACATGAAGAAAGTCTGCAAATAGTATTTAGAAATTGGAATAAATATTTTGCTATATGTTTGCTATATGTGATTATTCAGTGGTGTTTTTTCAAATGTCTGTACTTTGTCTGGCTTGGTAAAAATACCATGAACAAGTTTGTATAAAACCAGACAAATAAATAACCCAAATAATGCAATTTCCACATTGTTAGGTTGGGAAATGATCCTTATTTTGTACTCAAATTAAAATAGATTATCAATCAAACCAAGAAAAGGTCTTAAAACACGGGAAACAAAAATGACTGTATTACAGACAGGACAGAATACAGCTAGGAATTAACGTGATGATTACTGAAGATGCTAAAATACCCAAAATAAGTTATGATTTTAAAACGCCCCATTTAATATAGAGAAAATGTTACACTCCAAACTGTCTTAGCACTGACTGTACAGTTTTGCTGGTAAGCCTTTTCTCTTTATAGCCTCGATACTCACATTGAATTTTCCCGTTTTGTTTGAGCAGGCAAACAGACGAGGAGCCCGTATAATGTTTTTGCTCTCCAGCCTTTCTGATGTCTGGTACTCAGATTTTCCACCCAGAGCTGCCCAGAATGCCCCTTTGACAAAAGAAAAATTAGGCTTGCCATATTTCCAACCTGGAAGTGTATAGATTTGGTTTCTAGTCATGGAAAATATCTGGGGGAAAATGAACATAGCCAAAAATGCATTTATTTCTCATTTAATGTGCTGTAAAATGAAAATACCAATGTGGAATCTCATTTACAGAGATGCCAAGGGGTTAGCATAGTTAGAATTATTATCAGAATTTTTAAAGACTGTAAATGCCAAATTGTTTAGTCCATAATGGTTCATTAAGTGTTGCATTCTTGATTCTAATGTTAAGATGCCCTTCAACTGGCAATAGCTGTCAAAATAGTGAAAATGATTTCCTATAATTAGGGAAAACTCTAAAAATTGTCATGTTAAGGCTTGTATAATTAAATCTCATGATTTTGCAAATGTCTGCAATTTTGTAGTTATGTTTAACCATTTACTTTAATTTTAATGTTGTAGATCATCTATGAGTCAAGGTAGTTCATGCTATCACTTATAACAGCTATAGTCGATTACTCCTTACTCATTTCTCATCCTGTCTTAAAAAAAAAACCACGCACATCTTCACATATGACCAAAAACATGGAATTCACAATTCTGCGAATCAGAATTCTGACCCTTACAAAATGCTGACACTGTAGACTCCTTTCCGAAAGTTTCTAATAAATGTCACCTTACAGCAAACAATAGTGTATGGTATACAAAGTCCCGATGCAAATTATTATTACTGCATGATAGCATTACTAGAACGACACATTAATATAAACCTTGCAGCCGCAGTATTGTCAGAGCTGTGGTAGAAAAAAATTAATCAACACCTTTTGACCAACAAGTACTGAACTTTCAACAGTGCCATGGTATAGTAGGTGTGTATAAACAACAGGTGGTGTTCTCTCACCTGGCTCACTTCCCTCTGTAATGCGTTGGGTGCGACACTGCAGCAGCCCACTCATGTATCCAGCTCCATGTTCCTCTTCTTCACTCGCCCCCTTCCCTACCCACAGATACCCGTCCCCCTGAGGCACCTTCAGTAGGTAGGCATCATTGGAGTTCAAACTACCTGCTATGGCATCAACCTGTTAAAAATATACAAACAAATGCATCTCCAGTTAATAAATCAACTGGTAAAGTGTAATTACGTATTTTATATTCAATCAGTCATGCACCTGTGTGCTGGACCTTACCTCTGATATGCGTGTGATAGTACCCAGGTTTCTGCGCACTTGAAATAGCTGCGTCTCGGGTGGAGGTTTCTGCCCTCCGTGCCTGGATGTCCCATTTTTATACACAACCAGAGGCTTGTCTTTGAACACACTCAGCAAATGTGCTGGCTCCTTTCCTTGGGTCACTCGGACCTGAACAGTGCGATCAAGTTTTAAATTAAGTTTTGAATATGACCTCAAGATGGCAGGGTTTCTCCTGAATACTTTGCATACGTTACGTACTGTATGGGGTCTTAGCATTTTCATTACAAGCATTTTCATTCCATCTTCTATGGAACCCAGAATGAACAATACTGTCTCTAGAGAGCAATCTTTGTTTTTTTTGGAAAACGAACTGTTCTCATGCAGAAAGACACATTCTAAGCAAAAACACAAAGGTTTCTAGTTATAGGTGATTATACCAAATAAAAAATATAATTATGAATACTGCTAATGGATCCCATAAATCCTTCACAATGCACTTTATTTGTGAATTATTGCTGCAAGTTTTGGATTGTTGGTGTGAGTTTTGGGGCACTAGGGGCATGTGACCAAGTTCACGCCTCCAAAAAACCTTTTGTGTTGCTAATCTGGCAGGTTTACTCAGGTGGGTGCAATCATTCCTGATGTGTGAACAGTAGTGTTCAATTAAGATCATGCTATATCAGAAGAGATTGTCACTGAAGCATCAGTGTAAGGGTCAGCAGTCTTGTATTGACCTGCTCATGTGTAGACCTCGTCGTGTGAAGACCAACTCGGTTAAAGTTTACCTGTATGAGTCTATCTGTTTGAGTCTACCTGTGCGAGTTTACCTAACCTCTGACCATTGTAACAATCCTCGCCCATATGTACCTCCTTCTCTGTTGGGATGTGAAATTGCCAGTGTGCAGTTAAGAAAACTGGTTTCATTCTTGTTTTTTTCTAACCAGCTATCTGAGCTCTGCAGACTTCCTGTCCCTGATATACTCATTTGACCCAAGGGGTTTGCAGCTCCTCAAACTCACCAAACCAGCATGAGATCAACCTCATTCTCAATACAAAGCTGTGCAACAGACAGCCTAACTGTCCAGTCTTATTCACGAAGGTGTAGGTGAAGCTTTTCTTTCCAACCAACACAAGCCACACACTACTGAAAGTCAAGATCCACTGATTAAATCCATAGATTAAAAACAGGTTAAATGAGCTGTGGTCCTGCTTGACTCGAAAGAAAACCTGCACGCACACCAGCCCTTTGTGGATAAGACTGGACCCCCCTGGTCTAACCACTCTACCCCGTATTAGCACATTTTCCCCACTAGGGGTCGCACTAGTGTCTCTACACTGAGCTCAAGTTTGGATATTTTGTGTCCTCCAGTCACTCTAATCAGCCTCATCCTTGGCTGACTGATACTTTTTGAAAGCTGTGTAACAATCCCAGAACTGCTGACAGAAAATGACATAAATCCTGTGACCTCAGTGATATTATAAAGGGTTATCAGTCACTCCTATCTTCTGCTTTTTACAATGATAATGTCATCAGTATAGACCAGAGACACTTACTCAATCCTTCATCACTTCCACCAGACACAAACTTCTTAGTGGAAATATTTGCCTCTTTCTTTACTGAAAAGGTGGAGGCCATCAGTAGACAATTCTTTTAACCACTCAGAGACAACCGGTCTCCCCCATCTCACTCTCCCTGTCAGCCCTCTCACTGAGAGCAGGGTATGCACAAGCCGAACATGTACCAGTCCTACTACATACTTTCCTCTGCTTCTTCTGGTCAATGGAACACCACCTTACTCACTTAGCCCCCTAGCTGAGGGCAAGGCACCCAACATGTAGCAGTACATGTCCCTGTTTATCTCCCCTGGTCAATGCTGCACCACTTCCTTCATTCACCCATCTTACTGAAAACAAAGTCTAAAAACTCCTGACTTTTACCTGTTCTACTACATCTTACACCATTGTGACTTTTGGGTCTGCACCCATCTACTCAACCATACAGGATTATGCTCCTTCTCAGCCACTGCGTTCCTCCAGAGAACATTGTCTGGTACTGTCATCATCACCAAGGCAATCTCAGTCCAGAATCTTCTTGTTTGTGACTCCCTGATGTGGAACCCAATGGTACCACAGCAGAGATATCCATCTCTATCTTCAAGAATCGAATCTCCTAACACCATAACATGACGAATTTGCATGTACTGTGCATTTCTTTTGCTGAACTCCTTGCAATGTGTTGAAAAGATTTAGTACTTAGTGCTTATTTCAAGGTTGCCTACTGTACTGAGACTTGAATGTTGTTCCTCAGTTTGCTTTGGATAAAAGCTTCTGCCAACTGAGTCAATATAAGATAAGTGTAATATAAATGTCTAGTAGTACAGTATGATTGATGGATACAGTCTTTTTACTTACAACTCAATATTTTGCACATAATTACGTTTTTTCTAACAGTTACAATGGCTTGCATCAGTATTCACAACCTTAAAGGTTTCCACATTTTGTACTGTTAGAATGTGAATTGAAGGTTGTAGACAAGGATAAATTTGTTGGTACCCTTACAGCTCATTGAAGTGACACTTCATTCCTCCTGAAAAATATTGAAATTAATGTTTAACTGCATGCAAGTAAGTGTGAAAACTTATATAAAATAAAATAAAAAAATAAAATAAATTATTGTTTATTCTACAAAGATATTGTACAATAGCCTGGATTTATTGGTACCCCTAGAAATAGTAGTTAATACTGTTTGGTATCATTGTATGCACCACACTGAACATGGGGCAGAGAAAGTAAAGCAGAGAGTTGTCTGAGAAAAATTCACATGTCAGAAAGAAAATTCTAGACAAGCATGTTAAACGCTATAAGATCATCTCCAAGCAGTTTGATGCTCCTGTGACTACAAGTTTAAGGTCCATGGGACCATGGGATCTCCGTGGAGGTGACTGCAAGAGGAAGACTCCAAATCAAACAGAAGGATAGAACAATTGAAAAGTTCCAAAGATATACAAGCTGAACTCCAAGGTCAAGGTAAATCAGTGTATGATCACACCATCTGCTGTGACCCACGTCAACCCCCTTTGAAGAAAAACGTAAAATACCCAGACTGCAGTTTGCTAAAATGCATATTGACAAACCACAGTGCTTCTGGGAGAATGTTATTTGAACAGATGAGACAAAACTGGAGCTTTTTAGCAAATCACATCAGCTCTATCTTCATAGACTCAAAAAAATGAAGATTTCAAAGAAAAGACCACTGTATCTACTGTGAAACATGCAGGAAGCTCGGTTATGCTTTGGGGCCGTTTTGCTGCATTTTACACACAGTGCTTTGAATCTGTGCAGGGCACAATGAAATCTCGAGACTATCAATGTATTCTGGAGTGAAACGTACTGCTGAGTGTCAGAAAGCTCTGTCTCGGTCGCAGGTCACGGGTTCTCCAACAGAATAAAGACCCAAAACACACAGCTAAAAACTAAAAGCACAGTTAAGGACAAAATACTGGACTATTCTGAGCTGGCCTTCTATGTACTCTGATCTGAATCACACGAAATATCTATTGAAAGAGCTGAAACATGCGGTATGGAGAAGACACACTTTAAACCCGAGGCAGCTACAGAAGTTTGCTCAGAAAGAGTGGGCCAAACTATCAGCTGACAGGTGCAGAAGTCTCATTCAGAGCTACAGAAATCGATTAATTTCGGTCTTTGCTTCTAAAGGTTGTACAACAAAAATGCCAGTTTCTTTTGTATTACTATTTAAAGGATTGTTTTCTTTTATTAACTATGGAATAAACAATGATGGATGGCAAATACTTCAGTCAGTTTCAAGTTATTTCTGTTAAAATTATGGGTTCTTCTTTTTTCATAGAAGGGTACTGAAAAAGTCTATGTCTTTTTGGATTATGTCATTAATCTACCCAAAAGTGCCCATAATATTGAATATGGAGGAAAATCTAACTTAGTTTGCAAACTAAT
>JANCOA010000033.1:7165621-7177764 GCA_024363135.1 Leptodoras oyakawai
CAGACCACCCCACCTGGGGATCGAACCCGGGACCTTCTTGCTGTGAGGCAACAGTGCTACCCACCGAGCCACCGTGTAGCCCGGGTATGTATCATCATATATCAAAATGCTACTAATAGTAATAAAATATAAATATGTAAAAATATAAAGTGTATTAGTATATTTCTTCCTTTTCTTCCTCAACAGCAACAGTAATGACCTTCCGATCAACAACCCGGAGTACTAATCTACTGGGTACCACTGCCCCATACAGTATATTAGTATGTAAAATATAAATGAGTATAACAATGTGCAAACATGCATGAGGTATATATATATATATGTGTATGTAATGTGCTTATGGATGAATGGTCAAATCCCTACAGCTATACTGCAAAATCTAGTGGAAAGCCTAACCAAATGATTCAAAGCTGTTGATGATTGGTATTTATGATTTTATCCAATTTAACAGCAAATAATCATGGATGCCAAAAACAAAACATAATTTTGATGTCTTTTTTTGTCTTTGAAAGACCCCAGGCTTCCTGCTAGCCCATTTCTACCAGCCACTCTAAATGTTTCTCACCTGTGTCTTTCCAGTGCCATCATCCACCATGTTGTACTGCGCTGCCATTTGCTGAGATTCGTGAAGTTTAGAAGCATCAAACTCCACCTGTTGAATCCTAGCGATCTGCTCTGTGACATAGACCCGGCCTAGTCCTTCACTCTGGTCCTTGTCTTTCCAATCCTTAAAGAACTGCTTGAAGATGGGAGTTTCTCCACCTTCTGGAAGCACCTGAATCTGTGTTAGAGGAAGAGCTTTAATTATTTGCATATTCTTTTTCAAAACAGTGATTGTGACTTAGTGAAGCTGATGTTTGCTTTGTCACTGTATGAACATTTGGGGGCGGGGTATAGTCGTGCATATTCATGCTTTATCATTTATCTATGCACTAGACAAATTACTTGGCAATTATGTCTTGTAACTGTTCAGTGTAGGCAGGAAAAATTATTATGTTGAAGGGTTTTTCAAGCCTGTCACATAATGTATTATTAACATAAGGCTGTGAACCTGTGTGTTTGCAGGATAGCCCATCTGTTTGATGAAGCCTTCAGCTGTCTTCATAGCCTCTTTTCTTTCCCTGGGGTTTGCGTCGCGACCTAAGTCAGATAGGAAGATGTTTGTATGACAGATCTGAGATAAAGCAGGAAACAAGATATAGAAATGCTGATGCTTCAAACCTAGGCAGGGTTTGAGGGGGGTTCTCAGCAGCTCATTACCCCTAATATCATTAATCATACATCTACATAAGAACATAGCATGAAATTGTACACACACCCTTCCACACAAAGATCATCTTGCTTTTGCCGTGATCCAAAATGAAACACTCAGCAGTCAGCAGGTGACTCTGAGAAAAAGGATTCTCATCTGATACAAGTGTCACTTGCATTTTTCCACTGGCATCAGATACCTAAAAAACAAGCTCAGGTTTTTTTTTGTGTTGTGGCTTAATGTTAAATTTGCATCTGTGGATTTGTATCCGTATATTTTGTTCAGTTGTGCTGCAGCTGGTAAACTACCTACTACCTACCATGTAAAGTTTTGCCATTTTTCTGTTAGATACATCAGCGGTGAGGTCGTCGCTATCATCCCCATCTGCAAGCTCTGGTTTTTTACCAAGAACCTGTGATGTGAAAAAAATTAAGAGCAACAGATCTGGTCACAACAAAATGTGTGCATACAAACAGGGTCTTAACCACATAGCTTCAAGTTGATAAAAAATATTTACACCACACACAGCAAACCCTTCCTTTTTCATAGAAGAGCATTTCCTGTTTCATTCATTTGTATGTACATGTATGTTACCTCAGTCATCCTTTTGGGTTCACCTCCCTCTTCTACAACTACAAGCTGAGCTCTGCCATTACGTTCATTATCACGAATGCCTGCGGCAACTTGGGCTGCCTTTAGCCGCTCAAACTTATTGCACATGGAGCCACACCACTGGTAGATAGTCTGGAAAGAGTGAGTATGAGACACAGCATAAGCCCTCAGTTCCTGGCCATACAAACATTCTACAACATTGCAATTTAACCACTTTGTCCTGTAAATTTCTTTGTCTTCATGTTTGAACTACTTTCCAAATATTTTTCATTTCTGAAAATGAAAGATGTTTGATTTCACTTCACTTATTTATTTATTATATTCTTTATTCACTTGTATGTATGTATATGTATATTAACTTTGTACTTAGTGCATTTCTATAGTGCTATTCATTTCAGGGGAGAAGCACTGTTGAATTTATTAAAAAGCATTTTAGGTGTTTATGTCTCATTAGTGGCATCAAATGAATACAGGTTTATTCTGAATGATCACGTTTATCATATGATGAAACATTTACTGCATATACTGAAAGGATGTGGATCTCCAATATGGAGCCCTGGAAGGGCCATGTTTATTTTTATTTTGAATTCGTGTTCACGATTTACTAAACCATGTGCACACTTTTGTAAGCTTGTGAGCTTGAATTAGTTTAACCTGGCCATTAGTTACTAAAGCATGGGTATGCTTTACTCTATTGTGTACAGTGTGCACACGGTTTAGTAAATCATAAGCACATATTAAAAATGAAAACAAACATGGCCTCCCAGGGCTTCACAGACCAATGTACACATAGGTAGCAACTTGAAGGGAAAAATCAACATAGCATGTCAAGCTAAACAAGTTGGAAGTGCACTGGAGGGATGAACACCATTCTACTAAAAGACAATCCCTCAGAAGGTGTTTTGATGATAGTGTTAGAAAGCCCTGTGTAACGTCTCGCACAGATGTTTAATTAGATTGAGATCTGGTCATAACATTTGATTTCCGACTTATTGGTCAATGAATTGAATGGTAATGTATTGTTATACTATGTAGTTTTCTTGCCAAAAAGGCACCTTGTTTAAGCAATAATAAGTATCACGTGTCCTTTCTAATGCTGTCCTGTTCATTGAGTCCACACTGACATGTTGACAACTACAGACTAATCCAAATAACATTCCCTCCCCTTGTACATACACAGCACATGTGTGGGGTGCAGGAGATCCTGTTTCATACTAGTAGTGTTGAGTGTTGAGTGTACAGAAGTGTCGATCAAAAGTATGTAATTGCTTTTACTGTTTGCCTTCTCTTGAAGTACATGATCATATTAGCACAACAGGAAGAAGGACATATTATTAGGTTATAGTTGTATAAGATGACAACTCACCAGCAATAAGTACCCTAAACATACCGCAAGGATTTCCTTCAAGGTTGATAAAGTTGATCTTCGTATCTTTTCCATTTAAAGTTATGAAATGTCTAATGCCAATGTGTTTCCGTGGGCCCTTACCGCACCCAGGTCCACTATGAAACAGTCGCCCTTGTTGAAGCTGGCCCAGGCCAGAGGCACTTCCTTAGCCCTGACCACACGTCGGCCTTTGATGTGGAATAGCCGCTTGGCACTGAGGTCATTGGTGATCACATGATGGAACCCTGAGGCTACACCTCCTGCCTGGATTATAAAGAAACAGTGTTTTTTTTCTTTCCTACGCCATGAGTCAGTCAGTCTGCAAAAGTACAAACAGCAGCAGTTTTAAAATTACGAGAGAAAACGTACTTTGTATGTGATCCCTCCTTTAAAGTAACTGGTGAAAGCAGTGGATTCACAGCCCTGGAGTTCACGGTACTGAACAGGCTTGCCCCCCAAATAATCATCTAGCTGTACTGTAAATATTGCTGCAGCTGTACTTTCATCCTGAGTGCACTCTTTACCTGGACAGACATAGAAATATGCACACAGATGGGAATACATTACAAGAATAAGTCAATATTCTTTATTACAATGCTGTGTATAAGGTTGGGGGTTGTCCTGATAATGTTCCAAAACTGGCATTTGAAAATGCCAGAAATACTGTACTTTGCAAAATTATGTTTTTTTTTTTATAAATTATGTAATATTAATACATATTTGTATATTTACACAAGGCACTGCATGTGAATTTTGTAACTTTCATGTCTTTCATTTTTGCATATTATGTGCATTAGCATTGGCAGAGTTTCACACTTTTGCAAAACTGCTGGTACTTGTGTTAACTCTCACGTGTTGTAGGGTAACACTTTTTATGCTTTACAAACGTTGATGCTGAAGTACATAAAGCACAGAGGCACTGTAGGAAACACTTGTAGTTGATGTGGTTTCTCCATAAAAGACCTTGAATGCATTACTCTCCATTATGTGGTGAACTGCATTAGAGTAAATTCAGGATGAGGATGTGATAGACAGAAAATCCATTAAGAGCCCATTTACGTACATCCTCGGTGGTTCATGATTTTTAATGGTGTGGGCTTAAAGAAAGACCGAGATAAGAGCAGGGACAAGGCAATATATGTCACTAGACTCAACTTCATTGTCAAGGTGGAGAAGCTGAAGAAATATTAGCGTAAAGCAGTTTTATTGTTTGCGAATTGTATTTCATGTCAGATGTTGTTTTGCAAGGTTTCACTGGCAATAAGACCATAGTAAGCCAGAATTACTTTGAATTATTTACACGCCTATAATAAAGTACTTATACAGTATATCACTTATATGCTCATAAATCATGAAGCCATTCAACAGCTAGCCAGGTATAAAACCTTGGATGTGCAGACCACTGATACAATTTCTATTATTTCACCCGTATATGTTCAAGTACAACTTACTGTGATCAGTAAAGATCAGGAGCCATCAGTAGTACAGTTGGAGTGTCATTGCAGATTTAATGCTTGTTCAGTTGCATCACAAAAGTATCAGAAAATGTCATTCCTGTAAGCTGTCTAATTACATTAATTATGCTTTGATTACCAGCTCAAAGACAAGTACAAAGTCATTTTGTAATTTCATTCATTTTCCATGGTATGCATTTCCAGTACACAGATCTTTCTTTCTTCCAAACATGTGTCAATATAAGTTAGAGGTCAGTGTCATAATGGCAAAAGATGGATTTCACTATGTCTACCATTTGCATTTTAGCTGTCTGCTGTTAGATTTATGGCCTGTTTTTGTTTAAGAGGTAAATCATGACTTTGAGAAGCAAATGAGCTTGATATAGTTCCCCAGTCCACCTTCCCATTAGCCAGATTATATTAAGTCTTACTTATCTCAGTGTCCACATTAGAATATTATCAAAGAATTGATACAGCCAAAGGGAAATGTCACATCTATTTTGACAGGCCTCGTTAATGCAATTTGAATAGACTGAATTGCCCATTATAAAAATCTTACACTATGAGCACATTGCTCAAACTCCAATCAGATAACATGTCAGGTTTATGTCATAAAATAAATGCAATTGTGCTATAAATGTTCTTTAACTCACCCAGCCAGAAGTGCAGATCATAAAAGCAGGCATTTTTCTGTTTGACTGTGCGAAGGACTAAGTAGGCATCACCTACATAGAAGTTCCCGTGCAGGTTTTCTGGCACTGGAACCAGATCTATTTTCTCGATCCTCCAGATCTGGAGGCCTGTTTTCTTGCCTGCCTGTTCAAACTCCTTGTGGAAGACAGCCATGGCTGAATGGAGTGAATAGTCTAGGTGTATGGAGCTAAGAGTGTGGTGTGAGACACAGCTGCCTGTCAGGGCTGAATCAATAGTAGCAATGTATAACACTGTTCTAAAGAGTGCACGTGGGTGTGTTCAACAAATTGTGTGGGGGGGTGTGTTTTCAAACCAAAGCAGATAGCTGTATGGAGAAACAGAGAAAGAAAGAGACTGAGAATGACAGACATTTGATGCCACATTTCCATGGAAGGAGAAATGCAATTAAATGGAATATGATTTCACCCTTGCGGCTTTTACACAGAATTTTGATAGTATATCATGAAGGAAATGGGGAATTTGCACAAACAGGGGGCAATGATGTGATTAGATTTTGTTCCTGTTCATACAAATAAAGTCTAAAAAGTGCAAAAACTAATAAAGGGACTAACCCTAACTTGTGTGTTTAAGTGTAATTTATTCACATGAATTAATGATGCATGCACATTATGAATTAAGCATGCTAAAACAAAGATTTAACTGTTGCAATGTCATTTGTGCTTATATGGGATCTACTGTGACTGTAAAACAGTGTGTTTACACTGTCACACCATTGTAAAAACAGAAATCTCTAAGCTGTTTGCACAAGTTGGGAATAATGTGCATCAGGAAAGTGTTAGTCTATACATAAATACAAGTAAAAGTGTGTGAGAGATGACATGGTTGCATTTTCCTGGCACTGGAAATATGGCAGTCAAAATCTCGTACAGTCATGCCATTCATAAACGTCTGAAAGGGCAGAATATGTCATTCAAGTCCTTATACTGTGTTTCTACTGTCTGTATTTCAAAGCAGTGGACACTATGTGCAGTATGCATCAGGAACACCTCCACTGATACAACTAAATGAATCAGGTGTACACCAATTCCTTGTACAGATCTGTTAAGAAGTGGGGATCAGTAATTAAGTAGAATATCTGTGGTAGGACCAGTTTGGAAAACTGGTTTGCTTGACACGCTGCACTCAGCAGAACTACAGAGTGTGATTATCTCAATAATCCTGCTGTAGCTTCTCAGGAGCCATTTTAGCGCCACTGGCTGCATCAGAGATTATCACTGGGTTCCACTGTACTTAAACAGTTAATCTACACAAACACACTCCACATCATGGCTCCTTTCATGCAAAAACATTATAGCCTTCATGATAACATTACTAGAGATCTGTAAAAAGAAAAAGTGCTGCGTTACTGATTGACTTTTTTATAGACACTTGATATTATATATATTGTGCAATGTTGCTGTTTTTTTCACATGGAAGCTTTAAAACACATTTAGATCGAAAACATACTGCCTTGTGAATGAATATTCAAATTCTGCTCACAGTGCAACATGCCTGAACCACCACTGGTACTAGCCAATGACCGAAATGCGGTACCAAATTACTGAGATTAATGGTGGTGAGTTTTATTATTAAGGGAAGATGAAGGGCAGTACATTCATTCATTCACCTACATCAAGCACTTCAACCTGGTGCTTAATCTAGAAACACTAAGTGGAGGCAAGATTACACCATAGAAGGGGTCCCAGACACATACTGTATACACACTCCTACTGGCAAAGAAACCAGAAGAAACCAGCATAGACAATGCTGACTCAAATATAACCCAGTGGAGTTTCACCCAGTGGCCTTTCATTTGGAACTTAGATGCTATTTTCTCTTTTAGGGCACAAGATATTTCCGTGCCCTGTGTCAAATGATCTAAGCCCTTTACTCATAACAGGAACGTCATCGGTCTGTAGGACTGCATTAGCAAACTGTAATACATTTTAAAGCAGTAAAACTAACACAAGGTTTAATTTTTCAAGCAGGCTCTCTGAACCATCCTCCTGAAAGCCATTGTGCCGTGGCAGAGTGCCACTACGAATGTTGTTCTTATGACCTTATAAAACAAATATTCTTATCACTGGCATGAATGCAAACTGGAATATAACGTTTGTGTGCATTTCAGTAAGTACTTGTGGACATATTACAGTTACTTTTGAAATAACATGCGTCATGTGTCGTGACATGCAGCAACAGTGAATTGCATGTTCCATAAAAGCATGCCAACAGCCTGTAGAACTGTTACCTTGTTTTTCTGCTTACACGCACCAGATTTTACATTTCATGCATTTGTTTAATAGTATTTTAGTAAATATACTAAAAACAAAAATGTTGGAACCTGTGACTACTATTTTGCCTATTGTCTTTAGAAAAAACAAAATTTTCAATGCATGTTGCATGTAAAATTATCCTTTTCATCCTCTCTCTCTCTCACCCTTGCCCTCCAGCACCACCCGACTGGTTCCACCATCTACCAAGGGCAAACACTCCTCACGACTCCATATTGGCACCGAGGTGGTGGAATGAGCTTCCTCCAAGTGTCAGAACAGCTGAATCTCTGTCCATCTTCAAACAACGTCTCAAAACTTTCCTTTCCAAAGATTTCTAAAATAGGTATCCTTTTCATTAAAAAAAGGACTTTCATACCTGATTGTACTGTTAATAGTTATCTGAGCTAGTATCAGAATATATTTGTTGATGGTGACCTTAAAGCACTTTTTGTAAGTCGCTCTAGGTAAGGGCGTCTGCTAAATGCCTAAATATAAATGTAAACCACTAAGGCACAACAGCCTCTTGTTGTGAATGAACCAGTTGAAAAGCAGATATCGGCCATTTGCCACTGACTTACTGTAAGTAAAACACAGTTAACTGTCTATTTGCAGTAACTTCAGCACACATAAGGAAAACCGATTAGGGAAGATACAAGAGGATTTACACCTTTATTCAAGCCAAGAAAATACGCTTCAGTTGAACGTCAAAACTATTATTGCACTTTCTTTGTTTTAGAAGTTGTTTTACTGAACAAATTTCTTCTGTTCTTCTAGAACTATTATCTCTTCCTTAAAACCCTGCCAATGAACCTTAAGCTGAAACAGTATAAGTTACAAATGTCAATTTGATATCAAATGTGTGACAAATGTCACACACTGCTAGACACAGATGTTAAATATAATGATAAACACCATTTATCTGCCGTATATCTTGTCTGTATTAGATATGAAAATCATGATCCGAAGCTGAAGAGTGCAGCGAGGTTGAATAGACGAGCACATGACTTGTGGGTTCAGTGATTAATATGGAACCGTTTTAATATAACACAAAAGAACACGCAGGTTCACAAACCGTAACATACGTTTGATACGCAACACACTGTATCAACTTGATTAATATTCAGTTTTGGTTAATAGTTTGTGTACTAGAAGCTTCTATACAAATTTGGTTAAAAGTTTTAAAAGTGATGTTATCCACATTTCATGTACAATGTTAAAAATGACACAATTCATCAACACAAATGTCGACGTAGTTCAACACAACTAGCTTATTAGGTATGGAAATAGCTTCCTATATGTGATGTGTAGAAAAGTCCCAGTCCATATATAATTGAGTGCTGCAGTGGTTTTACTTTGTTGAGCATAAATTCAAACAGTGACAACGTAATTCATTTGTTCCTTTTTTTTTTTTTTACCTCTTTCACAACCTCATAAGCTGGGTTTTAACAAAAGTTTCTTTGAGAGTCATTTCCATGTCCGTCATCTCCAAAACCGAGACAAGTAAAGGAAATTTGTTTTCACGCAGAAAAAGAGTTTAGATTAATCCAAAGTGCAAACCTTCACCCACCTGGAGAACAACAATACGCACTGCATTCTGAGTCGCAGCAGATGCGGATCTGTGTGTGCCAGGAATGTAATTAAAATTTCTAAATCAATAGTTTCTTAGTAAATGGCAACTACGCTGCACACAGTCAAACAGATCTCAAAAACATGCATGGCCTATTAGCGTCAGGATGGTCTGTCATTCGTTAATGCATATTCATTAATATGAACTATGATAAAGCAGAAAAATATTCAAAGTGCATACAGATACGTTATTTTAACAGAATTGTAGTCATTAAGCATTTTTTTTTTCAAGTTTTAGTGCATCAGTGTGTCCAACTAAATTGTTTTTGTGAAATGTATTAAAAGAGAATGCAAATAGACAGCTGGGAGTGGTTTTCAGGTCTCTTAATCGCACTACTGCAAGTACGTTAAAGAATTCTTGGGAGATTGGAAAATAAAGTGCATTACTCATGATTTTGAAACGCCCTGTTATTTAACAAATGTAGGTAACGAAATCAAGCAATTTCAGCAAATATAATGAACATGATGACTGCAGGGCAAACGGATAAACCCAGTACACACTCAGCTCGAGCATTAGTCTGAGGCGGGAGTTCTGAGATTGTACTCATGCAGCGATGTAGTGTTTCCCCCACAGTCCACATACTGGTACATCTCCTGAGAGACCTGTTCGGCATGGCCGAAATACACCGTGGTGACTGTTACCCTGCAAAGCAAGAGTCAAAACGTGAAACGCTAGCCCACTTTCACTAAAGAAAACTGTCTCATTTGTGCTTCTCATTCAATTTTACGACATTCACGGTGAAATACTCACTGCATCATGACCACAATGTTGTGCACTTTGATAGTCTGCAGGGTACAGTAGTCACTGAAAAATAAAGAAGGTTGTTGAATGTGCGTGTGCGAGAACAGAAATGGATATTCAGCAAAAGAAAATGACAGGAATAGAAGAAACAGCATTTCTGATGAATCTTAACACGTGCTGTGTTCCATCTTAGGTCATTAAAATTTGACAGTCCCCTTAAAAAACATTTATAGAGCACGGTGTACAGTATTTATTCTCATCAACACCACTCATTCAGTAAAACTAGACTACTACATAACAGTGCAGAACATGTCCAGTGCATAAAGTGAAAGAAAGAGAATAATGCGGTGAAATAAACATACCAAATTACAAAATTGTAGCATAAGCAGTTCCTGAGATACTGAAATGTTTATTGTTAGTGCCCCTATGGATAAATTATCACAACATTTGATGTGCATCTACCATCCATACATCAGCAATCAGACTGATATATTAAGAAGTCTCCAAATATATTTTATAAAAAACGCTCTGTGAAGGTATGGGCCTAGTCCCGGTGTGTCTGTACGTGCAAACTGAAAGCATACTTACTACATGTAACTCATTTCATCAGCTATAATGGTAGGCACCATGTAATCAATCTAAAACACAGAGAGAGATAAGATCAGTATACAGCAGCGTAATCCTGAATTTATCCAGAATAAGTAATGTATTGTGGCAAGTCTAGTCCAGGACTTTATCAAACAAATATTCAGTGTTAACAGCTTACCTGCTTCATATCCAGTGGGCTGATGGTGGTAATATTGCTAACACGTGTTTTTCCGATCACAGTTTTGGAGAACTGCACCTGTGCCGTGATGTTGGCCACGTCTACCGAGTAGTAGTTGTTGTTAGTAATGTTCAGCGTGTTCTATAAAAGAAACCATAACACTTTGCGGTTACAGAAAAAACTTCATCTTTATTACTTTTATATTATATTCAGTTCTTGCTTTAGGAAAAGCAGCCAGAATGCACATGAAGCCCATGTCAATTTCTAAAGCTGCTTTCATTAAGATTAATCTGAAATCCTGATAAGGTGCTTACAGTAATATTGAGATATACGATGTGCTTGGCTTGGTCGTAGGTGACATAAACAGACTTCACCCCCACGTAGGTGACATCGATGGAGCGTGGGAAGAGGAAAAACACTGCCAAGCCTGAGAGCAGCAGGCAAACGATGACCGAGGCTGACACGTAGAGCTTTCTGTAAAACATACACATGATGATTAAACAGCTGTCTTTATCTTAAACAAAATCACAAGTAAGAGCAAGCAGCATACTTTAATAAATGTTCTATCAATAATTAATAGGCACATTAAGTAGAATGCTTTTATATAAGTACATTTTTATCTGGTAAATTGAATTTGTGAATTGAAAAGTTGAACATAGAAACAGCACTAAGACTTGTCATAGAAATGTTTAATGCTTTGAAATTGATCTATGAACTTTGCAACTCTGTAAGTAAAATGTTGCTGGCATGCGTCATGTGTAAATAAGGCCATAAACATTTCTAGTGTCTAAATTTTAACCAAGGCACCTGGAAGCTGCTGTACAGCCAGCTGCTATGGGCTTCACCATGCACTGACCAACAGAGCAGAACCAATGGTATTTTATTCACAGATTACATATCATTATCATGAAGATTATTTGTAAAGGTTAGATTTGACACTTTTTGCAGGCCACATTTACACCCCCCCCCCCCCCCTTTTTTTTTTTTAGTGCCAGAAAAGGGCAGTTTTGACCTGTGTTCATGTTTTTGGTGGCCATAGCCGTTTTTATGTAATAACTAATATCGGCGTAGTCTGATGTTAAAATGTGGAGTTACCAGGCTGGCTGGTCAGGGCTTATAGATTAAACTTTCATGACTTTTAAACATTGTTTAAATTAATTTTTGGAAAATAAAAAAATAAAAGCACTAATAAACAGAGTAGTGAATACTCTCAAAAACAAATTACGCATTTAATTTAATAAACACATTTATCAAATAATGCATTTAATTGTTTTCATATTATGAGCAATCTATATCTAGCTATCTATCTATCTGTCTGTCCATCAACATACACTGTAT
>JANCOA010000033.1:7186487-7203068 GCA_024363135.1 Leptodoras oyakawai
GCTATTTTGAAGAAACTAGAATATAAAACATGTTTTCAGTTGTTTCACCTTTTTTTGTTAAGTACATAACTCCATGTGTTCATTCATCGTTTTGATACCTTCAGTGAGAATCTACAATGTAAATAGTCATGAAAATAAAGAAAACGCATTGAATGCGGTAGAAGGTGTGTCCAAACTTTTGGCCTGTACTGCATAAGTGTGAAATGAAACACAAATGAAATATGAAATCAAAAACTTAATTTGGTTTTGTTTCCCCATTTGTGGTAATAATATAACAGCATACCTTTTTTTAAATGGTGACACTCAACCTGTCTATCTGTCCCACACAGCTCTTCCTAAGTTTCACACTCATCCAGAGTCCATGACAGTAGACGAGGGGGGAGTGGCACGTTTTCAGTGCCAGGTGAACAGTATTCCTGAGGCCAACATCACCTGGGAGAAAGATCGAATGGCCATCAGCACATCAAATGAAAGGTAATATGGAGATTCATAGGGCTGTTTTTTAACCAGTATCTTTTACTCTGTGACTTATTTTACCTATGACAAAAAGTCACTTTTTGTCTTCTCTCTGTTCTCTCTTCCAATCCAGGTACACGCTTCTCCCAATGGGGATCCTGCAGATCACTGGTGTGAAGAAGTCAGACTCTGGGGTTTTTCGTTGTGTTGCCACCAACATTGCTAACATCCGCTACAGCCATGAAGCCCTGCTTAATGTCACTGGTCAGTGAGCATTTCCTATTTAAAAAGAGATCGAAATCATGTTGGTAAAGTACAACATAAAATAAGCAGCCTTTTGACATCATGACATTTCAGCTAATCACTTGGTTTGAGATATATATCCTTTATAAAATAATAATCATAGAAATCCCCTTTTGAAATATTGGATGATAATTGACATTATTATTTTATTATTATTTATTATTATTTTATGAAGCTGCTCATAAATAAATCATACAGCAGATACAATATTTGTTTGCAATGTCATGATTTCATATTGTTCTATGTATGTCATAGTTGATTTTATTTGCTTTGACTTTTCTATATATATCACATTTAGCTCTATATATTTTGTGTCAGGTGGAGCTCCACGCATCTACAAGGAACCAGTGATCCTGTCTGGTCCACAGAATCTCACTATCACCGTCCATCAGACAGCCATTTTGGAATGTATTGCTACTGGAAACCCACGACCCATTGTGTCTTGGAGCAGACTGGGTTAGAAACTTCAGAGTTTCATTCAAACAAGCATGTTTTAAGTGATAGTATAATACTTGACTTAGTACAATGCAATCATTATACAGCTGTATATGAGCTCAAACATTACTGTTTTTGAATAGCTTTGCTCTACACATACAGGTGTATACTAGATTTCTGTATAGTACTATAGTTGTATATAATGGTGTTTCTGTCTGTGGGGGTTTTCAGATGGCAGATCTATAGGTGTGGAAGGAATCCAGGTCCTGGGCACAGGGAACCTGATGATCTCTGACGTATCCCTGCAGCACTCTGGAGTGTATGTGTGTGCTGCCAATCGTCCTGGTACCAGGATGAGGCGTACAGCTCTAGGCAGGCTGGTAGTTCAAGGTAAGATAGTTATAACCACAATGGTTAGCATAAGGTATCACATTTAGTATAACTATGAATTAGAATCTTATGCAACATAATTCAGATCCAGGGTCCAATCCTGAGCTCTGGTTACTTTCTTCATGGAGATACATGATGCAGTCACTGAACCCGAATGAATAATTGATGATTGAACTCCATATTGACAAAGAATTTATTTGGCTCTTTTAATTGTATTTACACAGACGGCCAGGAAGTGATTTCCTGTGAACTTATTGCACTTACAATATTTACATAGTAGTAAAGCATGACTAGGAGGTGTTTATATTTGTGAATGTAAGGGTAATAAGAATATGGACTGGCACATTTGGGCAGTGGGTAGTCATATAACAGCAGGAAGCACCTGGGATGGATTCCCAGTCCAGGCCAGGGTCCTTCCTGTGTGGGTTACATGTTCTCCCCATGGCTGTGGACACACAATCTCGTGAATTGGAGATACTAAATTGCCCCTAGAGAGTGTGTTTATCTGTGTGTCTGGCCTGCAATGGATCTGTCCATGATGTTTCCCTGCCTTCTGCCCAGTGAGCACTGCGATAGGCTCCAGCACCTCTATGACCCAGTAGGGGAATAAGCAGCTTAGATAATGAATGATTGAACACTTTGAGTATTAAGATGGCCAAGCATGAAACTTGACTTGTGTTTAGTGATTCTTGAAAGGTGATTGAAAAGACAATATTCAGTCTCTCCCACCAATGATTACTCCTAACCAAAAGGTAATGGTATCTTCCTACTTTCTCCTTTTCATGTAAACTGTGAGACATATGACTAGCATTTTTGGTAATTAAGCTACTGGACATTACGATATAGGGGTTCATAGTTGGTAATGAAGCCTGCTCTTTGTGCCTCAGGCTGACATGACTCATCCATCACCCTGCTACTGCCTATATGCTTAGTCTGCTCATATTTCTCTATGACATTACCTTCACTAATTGGATCTCCTCAGGGTAACTGGACACACAGCATGGTGATAAACAGTCATAAATTGTAGGGTGTATTCAATTTTGTTAAAAGTGAGGTGTAATTGTAAACCAACACTTTTTCTTTTTTGAAATTTGAAACTTTATTGCATTATGTTAGTCTTGTATGTTAAAAAATGGCCAAGGAAATCATTTTCCTTGCCATAGAGAGCACACTGAAAATGGAAACACACTGAATTGAATAGAGACAATAATGTTCAATGAGACTAAAACATTGTAAAAAAAGACCTGATGCTAGTAAAGACTGGCATTATAATCCAAACTCTTTGTGTAGCCGACAACACTGATTACATTCGTATGTGACTATGCTTTTGGAGACACATTCACTGTGTTTAAAATAGTAATCCATCAGATTATGTCTAATAGAATTAATCTTAATACTGCTTTGCTGGTGCTAAATCCTTGCACCCAGCTGTGTTTTTTCCTATCTATATCCCAAGTGTCCACCCGTAACCTGATCAATCAATAGATGCTCATATCTGTCTTGTACAAAGGGTTAGGCAGTGTAGCCATGGGGATTAATCTTTAATATATTCATTATTTTATTGATTTACTTTTTGGCAAGAGTAGAACTAAGAGTTCTACAGCTTTTAACCAATGAGAATATATATAACTTTGTTATAATATATATAATATATATTCTTTGCAGTTTTTTTTCCAGACAGGAAGTTCATATAGCCACTTAAAAAAGTATTCAGAAATTCTAGTGCACTAAAATATAAAATATAATAGAAATATATTTTTTAAATATAAAAATATATTTCAGCATTAGAATAATGGTAAATTAACTTTAAATGCACACTAGGCACACTCACAACAGACATTTTAGAGTATATTAAGCCTTTATATTGTATGTTTATCTTGTAAGCCAAGTTCAGTGCCTCATGCTTAGGTTGATGTCTAGTACCAAGACATAGATAATTGAGAACATTGGATATATCTTTCCTTTCACAAAGCTTTCTCTCCCACGCTCTCACACTTCCCTGTGTACTTGACACGTTTTTGTCCCGGTCCAAACAGATGCCTGCATGGAAATGTATAATGAAGAATAGACAGAAGGGTCAGTCCCAGCAGATATGTGTGTGTTTTTAGTGTGAAGAGCCATGACCACTAACCTCTGACCTGTCAGTGTTCACCTTTGACATGAGCCAGTGGTGGTTATAGACAGGCAGGGGTGGGGTGGAGCCTGGCCTGACAGACAGCCGATGAGAGGTGGAGTCCGGCAGAATTTATGACTCCCAAATGAGAAAGGGTGACCGTCGTCCCATGCCCCTGCCCCCACTTTTACCACCACAGCAGTGGGGTTGGTCGTTTTCCTCACAGCTGGGAGTCAGCAGAGGGAGACGAAGTTCAAGGTGCTGGGGGGACATGTGGCTTTGTGTGACAGACCCTTTGAAATTCAGCTCCTTTATATCTAGGGTGAAAATTTTCATATGAAAAATTATAGCAAAGTCATTAACTGGCTTTATAATGCAGATTTCACAGCTGCCAGATCACCAGGCCTTCTCTGAAAATGTGGGAAAATATTGTTCTTGAATGTTAGTACCTGAGCCATTAAGCATTTCTTATGAGCATCACATGCAAAAGGGATGTAAAGCTAATACCATAATTTCTTCAGTTATACCTTTATAAACCCAATACCCAATAAACAATATCACAAGAGAATATCAAGAAACTGTTTCAAAACATCATTATTATTATTATTATTATTATTATTATTATTATTATTATTATTATTATTATTATTATAGCCAAAGTGTTCTTGTTTGTAAGGGTTTTTAGAAAACATATTACCAATTTATGACATTAAGACTGAAAGCAAAAACAATTATAGACACACATATGGAATGATCTGCTCAATCTAAAGGTCATCACTAAGTCCTTGCACACAGGAAAGCTGATCAATACTCTTCTAAAGATTGGTTTATGTGAAAGGTTAGTGAAGCTTTCAGTTAGGTCTCAGCTGTAAAGATACAACTGATCAGGCCTAAAGAGCAGGATCCCCCAAAGGGAGCATTTTCTGTTTGTTTTTATTTAGATTTTTCTTCATTTTAAATAGTCATAATGCAGAGTATTGTTATTCTGCTATATGATCATATGCAGGCTTATAATTGAATAGAAATTAAAGTCAGAAATGTAGCTAATATACCAGGCAACATCATAAAATAATGCTTTAAAAGATCTGAAATTCTAAATGTCAGCCAATCTTAATGACAAGAATTTAACAACCCTACAATAATCTTCATTCTTTGGATTTGGTTGATAATGCAGGGTGAAGTACTGATAGGAGTAGAAGTGGTTTGGTGAATTAAAATCACTGTTTTATGTCTGGATCACCTGAAGTCTTTATTGACAGTAGTTAAAAAGGTGACTATCTGTATTTTAAGACTTAACACAGAGAAATGATGTATGGTATGGAATGCTTTTCTGATTTTTTTTAAATTAAAAGAAAGTAATTATCTGATCAAAAATATATTTAGTTTTCAATTTCCTCTCAATTTGAAACCATAATCAATCAACACAGACACACAATTATACTTTCCCCCTTTAGGGTATTTGTGCTTCCAACTGATCTATATTTTTCGTCTGTGGTCTTACAAAACGGACTCCACTGAATGAACTGATAAATGATCCTCTATTGAAATAGGCTTCTTTTTGACCCTTGACCTTTCATACCTCCATGGACACCCACAGATCCTCTTCTCAGGGTTGGAGAGTCATGGACCTTCTTTGGGTGTGTTGGAGGGCTGATGGGGGTTTAGCCTTAGCTAGTGTCAATAGGTTAATAAGATGCAAGGTTCAGGGGTCTGGAGAGCTCTATATATGCAAGGCTATTGTGAGACCGTTGAAGGGGCGTCATGCGGAAGAGTGAACCCACATCTGCCCCGCTGTGCACATGGATGATCCACAAACATCACCCTGGGAAAGAGAGCAAGTTTAGAAGATTAAAGTTCAAGATCAAATATTTAAGGATAACTTCAAAAGCTGGCAGATTCAGTTGATGAAATCTTATTCATATATAGGTCCCTTTTTTCAAAATGGGATCTCTGGCTGTCTTGATACTATTATTTGATTTCAAAAGATACTGAATTCTTAAAATATAATCTAAAAATTCTTTAGATTGTCACTTTTGAACCCCTTTTATCAAAGCCCCCATGGTGAAAGTAGAATACAAGAGCACCACATTCATGTTTGCTCTTTATTCACCTAGTCAAGTTTAGGTCATGTTAGTGTTTTCATTCATTATTTATTCTTTTTTTTTTATTTGCCCACATACATTTATATAGGTGCATGGTATAATGGTGTAGTATCATATAACTTTGCTAACTTAAGTGCAGAATAACATTCAACTTATCACATATCCAGTCTGTGCATTTCAGTGAATGTTAACAATGCAATTACATGCTTTTGTAATCACACTGTTAATTGCTCTATGCTTGTTCTCTGTATATTGTACCCTTGCCCTGATCCATGTTTTCATTTTGTTTGTCTTTATGCCACCTGCTTGCCTGTGCAGCTCCCCCTGAATTCATCCAGTGGCCACAGTCTGTGTCTAAACCACTAGGCAGCAGTGCAGTGTTCACATGTGTAGCTCAAGGAGTTCCTGAACCTCATCTCATCTGGCTAAAGAATGGCAAGATCCTCACACCTGGAGACAATGTCAAACTCACCAACAACAACAGGTGCACACTGGCTTACTGTTAATGCCCAAAATTAGCCCAGTGGAATCAGATAACCATACGGCTAGTATTTAATTGAAACTGCTGTCAGTATGTCCAGTTATGAGTTTAAGATAATTCCTGTGTGTCACCTTAAGATGTCAGTCTTCACTCATTTCATAGTAATTCCCAAGTACAAGGATGTTGGCTGCACATTGCTGTTATTATTATTATTATGATTATGATTATTATTATTATTATTATTATTATTATTATTATTATTATTATTATTATTATTATTATTAATGAGCAGGAATATACTACTACTACTACTACTACTACTACTAATAATAATAATAATAATAATTCAAACATTGATCAATAATCATTTTAAGGAGACACTATCATATATTATTAAACATGCCTAAATTTTAATTTTAACATATAGTAATAATATATAGGACTTTGATTATTGGTGCATATATTTCCTCCATAAGTTCGGAATGGCTAAAAAGTTTAGACATAAGGTTTTTTGTTGTTGTTGTTTTTTTCTTCAACTTACGCACATATTCACTTCCTTCCTGCTTGTCTCTGTAAAACATATCCTCCAGTACCCTGGCAGTAACTCGTATCACATCTGAAGATGAGGCCATCTACCAGTGCATAGCTGAGAACAGTGCTGGTACAAACCAGGCAAGTGCTCGTTTGGCTGTGTCTCTGGCCACAGAACTGCCTGACGCTCCTCAGGGCCTAAAGGCCACACCTCTGTCCAAAAACACTCTGCAGCTGTCCTGGACTCAGCCTCCAATAGAAGTGACTGACAGCATCATCGGATATGTGTTGCACATACGAAAACTGGGTGGTAAGTAATACTGCTATACTGTCAGTGGGTGTACTGCTTCATTTGCCTGAACATTAAAATACATTTAAACTGAATGCCCATCTATGTATTTGATGATTTATTAATTATAGAGCCAGAAAATAAAGAACTTCAGGAGGCTGTGAGCAAGACAACATACCAGCATGATCTCACTAACCTGGAGCCTGCCACCACTTATTCCATTTACCTGAAGGCCTACTCTCCTGTGGGTGCGAGCCAGGAGTCCAGCACTGTTGTTGCTACAACACTAGGGGGCGGTATGTAACTGTTTACTGTATGCCAAAAGAGCTGAAACCCACTTGATGTATTTGAATAGGCTACAGCTTTATGTCATTCCTCTGTAAACATGTGTACTCTTCACAGAATAGTTTTCATTAATTCATGGATGCATAAATCTTATTTAAATGTGCAGATGCTTGAGCATCTGTTTTCCTGATGCTTTACTTCTCCTTAGAGCTTTTGCATTTGTTACTCACTTGTGGAGGTTCCCTCAAGGATGCTCTAACGCTTTGCATTTCCGAACTAGCGCTGCCTTTCCAGCTTTATATACATAGACCAGGGATCCTCAATTGCCCTTGTGGAGGGACAGAATCCTGTTCATTTTTTCTTGATTTTTCTGTTCTATATACCTAATTAATCTGGTAATTAATTGAATCAGGCTTCACTAAACAGGGAAATCACCAAACAGTGCAGGATACTGGAAAACTGGAGATGGGCTCTGAAATAGATGGTATAATTTACATCTGCTGTATTATCTGTCTCTGTTTGTAGTTCCTATTCCACCTGCGTTCTTCACTAAAGTGGTGAATCTCACATCAGTCCAAGTTCTTTGGGAGTTGCCTAACAAGCCGGGGAAAGTTGAGGGTTTCAGACTCTCGTACCGCCGAGTCCCTCATGGAGATTTTCAGGGCCCAGTTCAGATGTCATGCCACACTAATGTCCACACCATTGCAGAACTTGGTAAGTGTGAGAATGTGTAAGAGAACTTAAATATGGATTTATGTGTGTGTGTGCCCAGTTAGTAACAGTGTGCTTTGGTGTATTTACATTATACAGAAGAAAGATCTTGTTTTTTCATCCATTTTCAACCGTTAGTAATGTTTATAATTAAAGTATCTATTTAAGATTTAAGATTATAATCATTTGGCGGGGTGGTTGGTTTAAATGGGCTAGCAGTGCAAAACCTGTCTTTCTATATCATATATCATTTCTTTTGTTTTTTCATCTACACCAGATTATTTTCTGTGAATAAATGTCTTGTGGTAGATTGGTATCTGCCAAATGACTTAAATGCAAATGCAAATGTATATGATAATCAGGTGATCTATGTTTGATTTCCATTTGAGCTGATAGTTTTTAGTCCATGCCTTTTTTAGTCCAGGTGTGAAATAAAGGTAGAGAAGAGAGACAAGGAGGCACCTGCAGAAACACATTCCTGATCCATAGTTTTAATGTGACACACATTCAATAAATGTTTGTGAGAGTTTTGGCATCCATGTGTGATTAAAGTTTTTGTGATGGCACCTTAGATATTGGCGCTGTGTATGAAGTCAAACTGGTGGCCTACAATGGCAATGGAGAGAGTGACTGCTCCAAGCGCCTGGTGTCATTGGCAGAAGATGGAACAGCTGCTAAAGCCAGTTCTGGTAAGTGTTCAATGAATGCATGTTTTTGATGTTTTAAAATGAGCTGCCATTAATTTTTAGATACCTCTTTGAGGATAGTGTGGTAATTCAAAGCAATATGGGGTTTCATTTTGCACAGGAGAGGAGAGCAGGTGCAACTGTAGGGAAACTGAGGGCTCTCTAGCGGGGATGGTGATTGGAATCCACATCGGCATGGCGTGCATCATCTTCTGTGTGCTGTTCCTCATGTTTGGATACCGCCACAGGTAAGATTTCTTCATAAGAATATCATTTGGATATTTTAGTTCATGAGAAGAAAATTTTAAATCTTGTGTGTCTTCAGTTTCCTCTGCAGGAAAGGGACACAGGACAGGTGGTCTGTGCCCAGAAGTGAGGATGGAGGGCACCATGCTCACAGCAATGGCATTTCTAAACATGTGCCACCACATCCCCAAGCGATCGAGCTTGTGCCTCAGGTAAACTTATTACAGGGTCATTAAGTTCTGCCCCACTGTGCTTCTCAGCTGTTTGTTGCTCATCAGAGAAATATTATATTATGGGAAATATTATATTATTTCCTTTTGTGTCTGGTTTACCACCACGTGCAGTTATTATGTCATCAACATGGAGCATCTGTCTTGTCGAGCAAGAATTAGTGTCTGTATTAGTGTATGTAATGAGACATATTAGAAAAGTTTGATCTACTGATTAGAAATGTTAGATTTTTAGCAGATTAGCAGATAGATTAGATCAGAGTGATTTTTTTTACTTTGTTTACTAAAGGCTCTTGCATTTTCTCTAAGTAATTAGAGTCTATCAAGTTTAAGCCAAGTGCTGTGACATGGTAATGTATTGCAGCTTAAGCAAGGTCACAGGTAGTGAGATTAAGGGACTACTGATCAGGCAATTAGTGACTGATCGCTCTAAAAGAATCCCACTGATTTTGCTTCTGTTTTCTCCCTCAGGGTCAAAACCAGGCTTGTCCAACACAATGCCAAGTTCTTATAGAGCAGCACTCATCGGGTTTGCCTGGCACAGAAGCAGGCACTGGCTAGCAATGGCTCTAAATTCACTTTACCAGCACTCAGCCTCCCTGTGGTTTCTCTATCTGGCCTGCCAGCCAAAGCCCCCACCCCTCCTCAATACACGTGTGTTATTTGTTTAAAAATAAGACTGCTGCTATAATGAATAAGGGCTTAACTGGTCCAGCCATGGGCCTCAGAGTAATAATAGTAATGAACAATTACTTAAACGTTTAAGTAATTAAACCATTACTAAAACAAGATTCAATTAATTTACCTTTTTTGACCAAAGCTTTAGTACCTGTAAATCCTGTGCACTTACTTGAAAACAGGAACACAAAGCGATAGCCTTACCAGGTAGTATACACCACATAGTTAGTGTTAGGCAGAAGAGGCTTGTGCACCAATATAGGTGTAACCCTGTAGCACACCAAACACAAATCGTGTTTTAATATCAGAGGACTTTCTGCTAAAACCAAAAGTCATTCTAGCAATGGTGTCCTCTGGTAATAAGACATTCAAATCTTATACAAACCGAGGACTCATAAATATTTATCTTGTGACATTGTGACTAGATATATCTTTTAGTTTTCCTTCTTTTCACACTTAATTCAGTAATACCAAGAATAATACATTTCCTTTCCCTGTGATTTTGTGAGAATTGATTGTTATACACCATACACGCCTTGAGGCAGTCCGAGATGAAGGAACCATAAAGGCATTCTCTTTGCTGTACCTTTCCCCTTTCCTATTTACATTAGTAACCCACCAAAAAGCTGAATACCTCCAAAGATAGCTACCTCAGAATGTCTGAGCCATTGTTGCTCTTGTTAGCCTGCTGCTGTTTGAGCAAGCCTATCTCAGCCCAAAAAATATTTTGGTTTCATCAAATATCTTGGAGTAAGAATGCTGACCTAGGATCCAGTTTTTAATTAATGTAATACACGGTTATGTGAATTTGGAAAGCTCCTATCCAGTCAGCACTCTCACTCTCAGAAGTTTGATCTATGGGCTACCCCATCTCATTTTCTCTGTGCGCCAATGCCAGTGCCCATGCCAGTGCCTGCTCCAGCACCCTCCAGTGCCCACCTGGTTACTGCCATGAAGAGTGTGACCCTGGTTTGACTCCACATTGCTGCTGCCTTTAACCCAAATTTAGCCTTAGTGGACCAAAGCGACTGATTGTCTCACTGCATTTCAAAGAGCACAAAGTATATCTGTGGTGGAACAGAAGAACAAACGCTTTCATACATTTGCTTTTGCCTTCACTCTGAACAGTGTGTATAAAGTCACATTGCACTAAATGTGACTTGGAACCTGCCAAATTCAAAACTTGATGACTTCTGTCTCTGTACTACACTCCAAAGAAAAAGACAAAAAGAGATAAAGTAAACACAGACAGGAGTGTCATTCCAAAGTGCTTCAATTCAACAGAAGAGATTTCAGGTGAAGAGTGCTTCATTGAAAGTAAGGATCTTAGTCAGTGCATTTTGCCTTGTGGGAAATTAAGTTTCGGCTTTCACGTGGAGTATCAATTCTTGAAGCTGCAAAACCAAAAGCTCAACACATCTCAACCCCATCCTTCTGAAACATGCTGCCTGGAGACTACAGGATGTGCACCAAAGCTGACCTGACACTTAATAGATTGTTATCCAAACCAAGCCAGAAGGTCAGCTTTTTAGATGCCAAATCGGTATCCATGGGAACATGGAGGTGGTGAGGTAACGGCTGACAAGGTTTTGAGCTCACTGAGAGGATGTAGGACCTTGATATGCTCTCCTCTCAGGACAGATGGGCATGGCACCAGATTTCCAAAAAAGCTTTTGAAATGAAAACCACGCTTTATGATATCCAAAGATGTAAAAATTAAAATGGTTTTTGTTTTGGTTTGTTCATCCAACCTTGTTTAAGAGAAAAACATACACCATTGTGTTTAAGTTCCTGTTATGAAAGGAAGTCATCATGAAAGTGCTTTAATTGAAGCAAACCAAATGCTTCATACCATTTTTTTTGCCTTTATGAGGATGTGTGAATAAGCCTTGAATGACAGTCTGTCAGTTGTCAGTGATCCTCATTCAGACTTCCTTGATTGACACGGAACTGTCACCGTTTTTGAATATACATTTTAAAGAATAACCAAAATGAAAATGGGATATATTTTCAAGGAGATTTTCTATGTTGATAATGGAGAAAATGCTGCATCTTCATTTTATAATAGAAATTAAATTGCCAAATAAGTAGACTAATAATGTAACCAAATAATGTACCTATTTTAACATTCATAGACTTTATCTTTTTTAACACTCCCTTAACCAAAGCACAGAATCATGCATGTGTGTTCATTAGGCATGTATGCAGTTTGTATGTATAAGTGTGTTCTCTTTGATTGGATTACAGTTGGCTAAACCTTGGGCCAGTAATGGGCATATTTCATAAGATTACCTTACAAAACAGTCAAGGGAAATTCTATGTTTTTACAGTAAGATACGAATGGAACCAAAGAACTTGACTGTTTTATGGTGAACTATGAGGAAAGTGACTTTCTGCAAAGCTTTACAAGGAGGTGAAGGCCTGCACACATAGTAGTAAATTCATTAGGGTTAGATAACATTTTTCTTTGTCCAACTCTTTCACTGGTTGAAAGAAAACATCTGCTTTCCTAATGATGCCCTACTGATGCCCTAAGGTTTGCCTACACAACCATGATGAGTGTTATAAGGTATATTCATGACCACTGCAGTTTTATTAGTCTCCACTTTATTCCTGTCCATGTTTCTGAAGAAGCTAATATGATACCAAAATATGTCTAACAAGGGAGATTGTTTGAATTTTGTCTGTATAGCAAGATTTCTCCAGTTCTAGGCTGATAGATTTCTTTTTTTTGAAATACAGTGTTTGTTGGTTCTTTTTGTAGAACTTACTTTGTTTTTGACCATTTTTCCCCAAAAGCTGCACTTCCTGTAGCTCAAGGAGAAATGAGTCAGGAACTATTTTTTTTTCAAAGTGTTAATATTATAATTGTTATTATTGTTATGATTGCAATTTTTATTTCTCTTCTGTATTGATTTCTGTTTTTACTGCAATGGAAGGGGTGTGTGAAAGTGTTTGTTAGGAAAAACTGTGGGTCAACAAAAAAACATGTAATAGCACAGGATTATTTAAAAGAGATAATTTATTATTCGTACTCTGTCTGAAACATTCAGAGTCTTCTCCTAGTAATTTCTGTTTACCAAAGCCACATGCAGAAATGGCATTTTAGTAATATAATTCCATAATTATTTCACTTTTGACCCACTAGTTATGGAAAAAAAACCGTAGAGAGCTAGAACCAAATAAGGAAAAATTGTAGATTAATGATTGCTTTCTTTTTTTTTTATATCCTTTAAAACTAAACCCCAAGGCTTTAAACATATTGAGACTATGATGTCTCCAACCAAAAAGAAACAGAATAAGAGACGTGTTGCCGGATGAGTAAAAACCGAATGACATAATAATGAACCAAGCAGGTTTTAGTTTTCATGCTTCTGCTTACAAACAGTTTAAATATATTTGCATTGCATTTTTGCATTACGGTGTTTAGAACTGCACATTTTAATTTGGTTGATAATAAATTGAGAATAGCACGGAGATCACATCAGTGTTATATTCAGAGCCTGTTTGCTAGAGTTATGTATCTGGAATGGGTACAGAGACGTATTGATCAGGGTGACACATGCCACAATTCAGCTCTATAAAACCCGGACCTCGGCTATGGAGTCTTCCTCCTGCGCTGCATCATCTGCTTTATATCTGTGTCTTATTATAGGGTGAGAAAAATATGTTGCACACTATTCTTCTTAAAAGAATGACCTACTGTCATGTGGTGATTTGGTGCTTCAAGAGATCCTACTGTCCAGATGCATTCTGACATGTATGGAAAACAGATAATAGGAATTGTGAATTTCTGTAGTTTATCTGCTTGGTTTTCTTGATTGTGGTGATTTTGGTGATTATGGTTTTGGCACTGTCTCTGCTTTCTGGTTTTCCTTATGTGCTCTAATTTCTCAGCGCATAATAAACACAAAAAGCAAAATATGCATTTGTAGTACTTTTTTCCTTTCCTCTTTTGCAAGCTCCTATACACTCACACACACACACACACACACACACTAGGACTTATTACAAATATGTCTGATATTATCCTCTTTCCATACTGCAATACAGAAGACTAAATATTCTTAACCTTTTTATCAGTAGTCACATTATTTGGTGTCACTGCTATTCTGCCTATTTTCCATTTTCTCCAAAGTGCTGCTAGAGTAAATGATGGTGAGCACTAAATAACACTTGACTGCACTACGGGATAGGAGCCCAACTGCATTACTCTCAAAGAATAAAGACAGAAAGTCACCAATGTCAGTAATTTATGGACATCATTTTAAAACCATGGCTCAGTCTGCATGCCATTACCTGATCCTACAATTCATTTAATCTAACAAATTAAGAGTTTCTGGAGTACTGCTGATTGCTTCAAAGCTGCATAATTGCCAGAGTCTGGTTGAATGGTTACTGCAGTGATTTCATGCTGATAAATATTGGAAAAAACTTGGTGCAAACGAATCCATGCAGGGGGGGCTGCTAATTAATGCAGCTGTATATGTGCTTCAGAATGGTTTCTGTAATATTTAGCTGATTTCCCCACTTCAACTCCACTAGTAGTCCAAGCATGGCTTTTGTTATATGTTTCATTAGCACGTTCATGAGGAATGAATTCCGTCAACTAATAAACACATTAGAACCAAGTGGAATCTTGGTTAAATGTCTGCAATCCATAACATTCTTTTTTATTTCATAACCCATTATAGACTATACAGCCAAAAACTCATGGACACCTAAAAGTCACACCCACATGTGTTTTTTGAACTTCCCATTTTAGATTTATCTTCACTCTTCTGAAAAGGCTCTCTACTAGATTGTGGAGTGTGAGGGTTTGTGCTCATTCAAGCACAAGTGTGAAGTCAGGCACTGATATCAGTCAGTAAGGCCTGAAGAACAGTTTAAGGTATTAATGGTGAGGTTGAAGTCATGACTTTTTGAGTTCTTCCACTTCAACCTGATAAACCATGTCTTCATGGAGCTTGTTTTGTGCACAGGGTCATGATGATGCTGGAACAGCTATGGAACTCTGAGTTACATTGAAAGGAAATTGTAATGTTACAGCACACATACTGTATATGTCCTGTACAACTGGGTACTTCTAAATGTTTGGGCCTGTGTGTGATGATCAGGTGTCCACAAATGTTTGGCCATACAGTATAGTGCACATTTTACTGAGGAGAATGAGACCTGCAGAAAACCAACAGGTAGGTAGCAAGCAGCAAGAAGGTCCCGGGTTCGATCCCCGGGTGGGACGGTCTGGGTCCTTTCTGTGCGGAGTCTGTGTGGTGTCCTCCCCGTGTCCACATGGGTTTTCTCCTGGTACTCCGGTTTCCTCCCATAGTCCAAAGACATGCACGTTAGGTTGATTGGCGTCTCTAAAGTGGCCCTAGGGTGTGAGTGTGTGCGAATGTATGAGTGTGTGTGTGCCCTATGATGGATTGGCGCCCTGTCTAGGGTTGTTCCTGCCTTGTGCCCGGCTCCCCCGTGACCCTGAAAAGGAATAAGCGGCCAAGAAGATGAATGAATGAATGAATGAATGAATGAAACATCCAGTCAGAAAATGTGCTTTTATGTAATCTTGCTGTTATGAATATATATTTCTGATATATTGTCCTATGTGGGATATGACTTGGTTCATATTTGGATCATATTTAGCCTGGCTTCACAGTTCTAAAGCGATGTTGTCATGACATCCACAAAAATGACTTTCAGTGTTAAATCTGTAAGGTGAGTAAACCAAACAATGGCACTGAATTTGATCAGGGTCAATCAATTTATAATCTGGTCAAGATGAATAAATATTGCCATTTGTTACTATTTTGTTTATCTATTTATTTAAACCAACTTTGTCAAACCAACTTTTTTTGCACACCGCAACCGAAAGTCTCTGCATCTCAGCATCTATGATACTGACTCAACTCACATAGTGGGAGGGGTACAGTATATTCACTGGTGTCTTTTATAGAGGACAGGGGAGGGCACTAAGAGAGTGTGCAACTAACAAAGCAGATGAAGACACACAGTACACCACTAGAACTGAACAGAACAGTCTCCTTGCTTTGGGTCCTTTCATAAAAGTTCATGCACATTTTGTCTGAAGAAAATAACATCAGAGCTTCATTTCGGCTGCTTTGTGCCATGCAACCATGCAAACTAACCAGACGTGCGGTTTTAGAATTTTTAATGGCATTTGGATACACACACACATATACACACACTCACATCCTTATGCTGTTGCCATGGAAACTTTGCCCTTTGTGTTCTTCCTTTTGTCTTGCCACCCAGATGTCTCACCTTGCCTTTCTTATGTGGAAGAGAATACATGAAACTGTAATCAAGTGGATTTTCAAACTAATGTAAATTTAAGTATGCTATAGGGTCTGGATCTATATGAGAAGGAGTAAAGGAAATTCTAAATCCAGAGCTCTTCTTAGAGGCCACAGATACAAACAGGATTTTCCTAATACCACATATAAGCAGGTTTTAGATGCATGGAGCCTGCATGAAATCTCTGAACTTGGTATCTTGAAGCTATTTCACAGGAATTTTCATTCTTATCTTCAAAACCTACATGATACTATTCAGTCAGTCAGTCATTTTCTGTACCGCTTATTCCCAGTTACGGGGTCACGGGGGAGCCGGTGCCCAGCCGGCAAC
>JANCOA010000033.1:7221805-7242489 GCA_024363135.1 Leptodoras oyakawai
CTCCACACAGAAATTTCCCAGGTCGCCCCACCCGGGGATCGAACCCGGGTCCTTCTTGCTATGAGGCGACAGCGCTAGCCACCGTGCCGCCCATCCACCAGGTTGTGTCATTTCAAATGATCAATCAATCCCACGATAGGGTAATACTGTAACATCTCTATTACTCCCAGTCTTATTCTCCCCCCAGCTGTCTGTATTTGCAAGGACAAATCCCACCACTTGATTGTTTTATTTGAATGCCTGTACAGACGATCTATTTTTAACCTTTCTGGAAGGTGTAACTCAACCGAACCCAGTATATCCTCCCATCTCTTTATTCTCGGCTTTCTGCTGGAGTGTGGATATTTTCCAGCATGTCCCTTGCTGCTTTCCTGTTCACAAAGCTTCCTTACCAGATTTCTCCTCAACTTATTAAAGCACTGGCTCCATTAAGTAAGTGTGTGTGTGTGTGTGTGTGTGTGTGCGTGTGCGCGCGCCCATGCAGTTTCAGACTGTCTGCACTCATTCTGTGCTTTTGATTAATAGGATGCACATTCAGATTAGATTGCTTATGTGTCATTTCGTATGCTTAATTGCATTTGCTGCTTCTTGCTCGATTTCTTTGTTTCCTTCAGCGTAGTCGCTTTCCCTCTTACCCAGATCAGCCCCATTTTAAAATCTCTGTGCTACCTCACTCTCTCCAGATGGCTCAAGTTCCAGAATTATTTTTTTTTCTTCCCCCCTCTTTTTTTTTTTTTTTTGTTTAAACAACGTATGCCCCACCCTGTGGTCTGAAGTTCCGCAATGAGCCTTCTTGTCAAGGTGCCAGGTTTTAGATTCAGCGTCTCATAAGAAGTACATTTCCCTCTTCCTGCCCTGAAATCACAGGAGCTTCATGCCCCTCCCCTTACTCACATACACCCCCCCCCCCTCTGTCTTCGTCTGATGTCCTGACCACTAACGGCTACATATTAAGAGATAATTCCATACCCCGAGGTTACAAACCGGCTTAGACTGGCTCTCGCATTCTGACTCCATTGGGTACCCTGGGTTTATATAAAAAAAAAAAAAAAAAAAAAAAAAACACATATTGTGACTCACTGCCTTTTTTTTAAAGGAGCAGCAGTCTAATTTTTCAACTGCACAACAAGGTACAAAGCCAGACACATTATTGATGCAGAGCTTCGCAAGCATGTACAGCTCAAACGTTTGACAAAAAGACTGGTTTATTGCTTCGTATCGGTTCAGATGTACATCATCAATACACATACGCTATTCTTACGTATTGTGATGTAAGTAAAATAACTGGTCTAATCTGGCGCAAGAATTCTACGCTCAAGTTGTCCTTATTTTTCTCTGCACATGTTTGCTTTAGCATTTTTCTGGGTTTTTTGTGAGCATCAGTGCATTCCTCTTTAATCCTGGGATTGGAACATGACTGTGCTGATTCAGAGTCTAATCTAGACACTTTTGCTTGAAGCTTCTAGTATTTCAGTCACCAGATCATTAAATCATCCTGGCTTTTAAAACGTCCTGCCGCTGTAAGAACACCTTGGAGCATTTTTGTGATCTAGAAGCATGGCAGAGGTGAAGCGTTCGCTGGACCGAGTTCACTTTTGTCTGTAGGTTCGCTTTTTTTTTTCAGCGACGTCTTGTTCTTGTTGGCATCTCCATAGTGCCTTTTCATTCATTCACATTTTCGCTGAAGCAGACATTCCAGTTGGTGGTGAAAATGAGAAACAGCAGAGTTGGGTATGCAAGCCGGGCAGAACAGCAGTGGCCTCTCGGTGTCCTTTTGGAACCGGACGTATACCCAGACGAACCGCAGTGACACATCATACTGAAACTGAATAAAAGGGAATTCATTTGAATAATAGGTTATGCAAGATTGCTGACTCTGTTGTGAGATGAGTCTGATGGCCAGGAAATGTTTTGCGTCCTCGCGTACCTGCTGTCCATGTGTCTAAGGGCTTCCCTATGTGGTCTGCTTAGAACTGGAGGGGGGAGGGGGATTTCTCGCTCAAGCATTCCCGTACAGAAACTCACTTGTGCTTTTCTCTCTCTCTTTCTCATTCTCGTCTTTCTTTGTCTTGAACTTCACCCCCACACAGCCTTCCTCTCCTTTTGGCCCGTCTCCTCCACCCTTCTCCCAAACATCCACTCCCTCCCTCGGGCGACAGCAGAAGAAGAATTGATTAGTGGCATGGCATAAAAATAGAAGGGCCTGTTGTCATGGCAACGGACACAATGAGCTGTTGTCTTGTTTAATGAAGATCAGGGTCTTAAGTGTTATGGCTGAATGAGCGTGTGCAGGAGACACTGCTCACGTCTAGGTGCATCTGACGCAGCGTGCGAGCGTGCCGAGAGGCAGATTTGCTCGTTTAGACAGCAGGGATGAATTGTGCCATATTTCTGTTTCCTTGTGTCCATGAACACGGATGTGTGGGTGTGTGGTGGGTGATGTTTTGGGTGAAGACGGATATAGTGTCGTTATAGTATGCATTTGTTGTGGTAAAACACGTCCTTGATAGTAAACCCGCATTTTATTACTCCCTACTCCTATAAATTGGGAGACGACCAGTTCGTTGCTGAGGGTGCTGTCCTCCTAATTGGCCTCATTAGTGTCCATACTACTGGATATTCTGGTTCCATTTCTAGCAGCGCCTCTCCTGGAGCGATAAACGGACAGTAACAGTTGAATACGTGGGCTGGTCAGGTCCGTGGTCCAATTAGAGAAGAAACCTGTGAGTTTTGTTTCGGTTCTCAGAAATATAAGGAAATATCTCATTCAGCTTCCTTGGTGTTCCTTCACAACGGTTGTGTGTGTAATGGCTTCATTTCAGGTATGGGTTAAAGAAAATGTGTTGTTGCTGTGTTCATCTGTATTAGATAACCTGACTTTTGATTGATAATCGTTCACCGATGGCACTTATCGGTTGTAGGCAGAACAATCAACAGCTGTTCTGAGCGATGATACAGAAAGATGCTTTTTTTTCCCCCCTATTTCTAATAAGCACATGGTTTTTCTTTTCCTCCCTTCTTCCACGTTCCAGTGCGTTCGAGAATGCCGGTAATCCCTTTTTATCAGATTTAGTGACTGATTATGGCACGTTTATGTTCCCATGAAGAATGGGGCTGAGCTGTTCTCACCCTCGCACTCTTTGCTTTTGCTTATTTTTAGCATGCCATTGAGGTGCAGGGAGTTCTTAATAGAACGCAGATCCCGTTTTCTAGACGCGCACTCAACACGCTTAGGTTTTAGGCATATTTTAAAACGCGAGTCTTTCCCAATATCAATTCCTCAATAATCTTTGAAAAACGCCACTTGCAGACTAGGGGCTTTATTCGATTGGAATCATATAGAAGTTATGTATAGCTCAGTCTTACTCTCATCACACATCACTATCCCTCTGGTCTTAAAATGTGATAAGAGAAAGATGGAGCAGAGTGAGTGCAGCGGTGTTTATCACCTGCTGTCCCTGTCCTCTGGAGCTGTGAGTGTAGCAATGTCTGCCTCACGATCTCATAAGTGCATTGCTGAAGTTGTATTTCTGCTTTTGCACGCCCTCAGGGAGGTCACACTAACGCTAGAGTGCTGCCGTCTGTGAAAGTGAGCTCATTGAGGTGACTCCAGCGCAAGGGGGCTCACTGCCTGGCTGTCATTTTAACATCTGAATCGCACAAAGGAAAGTGAGCGTATAACTGCTCTGGAAATAAAGAAACACTTATTTAGTTTATCTCCCTAATTTAGTGTTCCACCCATAACCCAAGTCTACTCCATGTTATTCAAATGCATTCTGTATCTGAGACGCATGAAGCCGAAGCCGACTGTATCTTTTTAAACTGCTGCTCATGCTGCATCACAAGGCAGTGTAACATACTCAGAAGAAAGTACCCGCGTAGACATACAGGATCTCCCAGATGCCAACGATTGGGCAGTCTTGCTATGATTGATGGGAAAGTGAGTATGCCTTCCTTCCTACCCAGAGAGCATGACCAGATTTGCTCCTTTCCATTTCCAGCTATGTTGTGGCAACGCTGGGATTCTGGATGGTGGTGCAAACTTTTTTTTTTTTTTTTTTCTGTGCAGCCTTAACCCATCCTTGTTAGTGCTTTTGCTTCGTTCCATCTAGTTTGCTTCTATTTACCAAAAGAAAATCCCCAAATTTCAGTCTTCTCTGAAAAATCTGATTCCGGTATGTTGATGCAGTGTAGATCATTAATGTGAAGTGATGGGGTTTATGGACTAGGCTCCTCTAGCTACATATTTAGGAAAAGTACCTCAGAAAGCGTCATACTCCACCCCAAAGTTCCCTTGTTGACTCAATGCCAGGTCGTTGCTGTCAGAAATTTCTCAAGGACAAACGAGGCTTATTGCTTGTTTTCTAGCCAGACCTTTAAGCTGGGGTAATATGGCTGGATTTATGGAGTGGGAAATAGAAAACTGTTTATAATAATATCAGATGCAATTTTGCTATATCATTATATTTTAAGCACGGTGTGGGTGTTTTGCCTGTGTGCTACTTTTTCCATTTTCTTTTCTCCAGAATTTGGTAGTGTATGCGCCTGACCAGATTCTGACCTGTGCAGCCTGCAACTTTAAGTTAATATTATGTACTTGACAAAACTTTCACGTAGCAGATGTGTCCATCTCTTTCTGCTTCTTTAGCACTCTTCATACCGCAGGTGAAAAATTGCCTCTGTCGCACATCATGCAATCATTTTTTGCTTCAGTTGCAACCAAGTTTTAAAATGCCAGGAAATCTTGTTAGACAATACCGCTGTCAAGATGATACAGCAGTACAGTTCAGGTTTGTCAAGGGCAGAAGCTCTGCCTGCGTGCTTCCACCTTGTGACTGGGTTGACTTTTATTAGTTAGACTAATCACGTTATTGTGTGATGGGCAACAGACAACATTGATAAGCCTAATCAGATAAGTTGGTACTCCTTGACAGAAAGCTTACATTGCAATCCTGGAATTCCTAAGTACGAGTTGCTCATGCTCATAACAAATAAGAAGAAAAAAGCAGGGTCAGTAGCACACTGAACCAACTCAGACAAGCATACTTGATACTTGGGAGGTATTCCACAAAGTGATCTTAGGAAATCCAGGCGTATGGGCCCCATTCACATCTGGTATTAACATGCATCCTGGCCGAGCAGATCACCAGTGGTCACCATTAAATCGGTGTGAATGGGGTCAACAATGTCCCAGATACGTGTTGAGATCTGATCACTCAGACTACGTTTGGAGGTTCTCTGGATTGCGTTTGGTCACATTCTTTTAGCCTTCTTTTAATCGATTGACATCCACATACGCAGAAGTAGCATGCTAACAGCGCACACTAAAATGCTGTTCACTGAGGTGAGATCTGATCAGCCGAGATGCAACGTGGAGATGAGTTCTAATGCCAGGTGTGATCTGCCATCCCTAGATGTCCACATGCGAATTGATCACCAAGGATGAATGCTAATATCAGGTGTGAATGGGGCCATTCAGTCAAATTAGCCAGACCAATCACTCCAGCTCCTGTTCCATTAGCTCAATCCAGGAGCGACATGTTCCTGCTAATTCAGCCAAAGCTGAAGTAATCAAGACTCACAATCAATTGCATCGAGTAGCAAAATGTCACTTAAAAACCTTTAAAAAAAAAAAAAAAAAAAAAAAAAAGAGCAACTTTCTCCATCAAGCAGAAGTTGTTTATTAGACTTTAGGAGATGTCAATGAGCATACAATGGAAATCTCCCGAGTATTAATAGAAGCATACGAGCTGGCTAGCTGAATATATAAGAAAACATACTTTCTACGCTGCACACTACTGTGGTGAGTAGGCACTGCCTGGACTTTAGATTCAAGAAGCCATTATTTAACATTTTCAGAGAAACAGAGGTTAATTCCAAAAATGATCTTTAATGATTATTTAAGCTTTTCAGAATCCAGTCACACAATATTTCATATGTGATGTTTCCCCATTAACAAGGCTGTCTCCTAGCAATAAATATATTACTTCCATGTTTGAGTCCAAAGCTTTAAGGAGGAGATCCTAATTTCACATCATAATGTTACCTAACTGAGTCGTCAGCAGTGAAGACACGCGCCAAGTACGGGTGTGTTAACGCTTACCGGTGGGCGTGTCTGAGGATACGTGCAATGCGATTTGTCGACAACCAATCACGGTGCTCCGATTGTAGTACCGTTTCACTTTAGGAAGCTGTCTACTTTACGGCTAGTTAGCATTCTAGTGTCACAAATTCATTCATTCATTTTCCTTTTCAGGGTCACTGGAGCATAGGTATGCCGGCAGCATAAGGCGCAAGGCAGGAACAACCCTAGACAGGGCACCAATCCATCGTAGGGCACACACTCACACACTAGGGCCACTTTAGAGACACCAATCAACCTAACATGCATGTCTTTGACTGTGGGAGGAAACCGGAGCACCCAGAGTAAACCCACACGGACACAGGGAGGACATGCAGACTCCACACAGAAAGGACTCAGACCGGATCGAACCCGGGACCTTCTTGCTGTGAGGCAACAGTGCTACCCACCGAGCCACCGTGTCGCCCACTATCACAAATCACCTCATGTATTTTTTGGTGACAGTAACGGGATTATCCGATGGTACAGTGTCTATTTCTCGGTAGCTTTGCATAAACACAATTTCATTGGCTGCCACTTGCATCGCCGCTTGAAAAGTTGAATTTTGCTCAACAGAGGCAACAAAGCGTCACGAGTCATTACGTCACCCGATTCAAAGTGACCGCGAAGCATTAACGCAGTGTGTACAAGTGAATCCAGCCTACGTGACGCAGACAGTTTAGGACATTTTGTTTTCCGTATAGGTTTCAGTATACGATTTCAGAATGTTCAGTGATCATAAGGTCCTCCCAAACGTTTGAGGATCTTTCCTATACTGGAAGAATTTTTTTTTTTAAAAAGCTGTAGCCAGTCAAATCCATTATCTGGGAAATGGTTGCATACTGGGCAGAGAGTTCAGCAGTGACATGACTACTTGCTATTTTCAGTGGTCGGTGTACGCAAGTAGCCTTTGTGGCTTTACTCTGCATGGTTGACTAATTTGCGCCAGTGTTTCATTTTACACCATTATTCCATCCACCACTACTTCCATATAAAAGCAGTTTTTTTATAGTGTGTCCTTTTCGGAAAGAGCAAGTTAGTTGTGTTCAAGCTTTTGGTTTGAATGAGGAGAGCTGGAAGATGGTATTTAGTATTGTACTTTTTTTGTTTTGTGGTGTTCGTTGTTATTTTTTAGTCTATATAGATCTGAGATGTGTGTGTGTGTGTGTGTGTGTGTTTAGGAAAATCTTACCCTAGGTTAAGATGAACTTGGTGTAGTTTGCATCTGTGCACTCTATTGAAAAATGATGATCATCGAAGAGAGTTAATGTTTTCCATTTTCATGAGTTCATTGACTTTACACCGTTTGTAAGTAGGGGGGTAATGATACATTGTGCCACGATGCATTGCGATGCAAATATCTGACAGACTAATCGTGAACTCAGTGAATCGAATCGCATCGTATCTTTACACCCTTATTTGTAAGTGATTGCTGTGATTTAATAAAGATCTCGATAGTAATAATATTAATATTACGGTATTTCTCTTTTCCCTGGATACTAAACAAGCCTTTCCTGAGCAATTGTTTAAAAACCGGTCATGTATAAGGTAAAGTCTTTAAAGAGAAACTGTTATTAATTCTGAACATTTTCACCCAACCTCCCACCCACATGTACACATCCTCAGGAGAGAGTAGCAGTGTAAAGTTTGAACAGAAAGGCCAGCCATCATCTTTCTTTCCCAGTGTCGGTAGTGCTTACCCTGTGTGACCCTGTACCAATCCTACTCTTAGCAGCTTCAAACTGGGTTACTGCGCCAAAGGCTTCTGTTTGTAATAAATCACGCTCCTTACATTTAAGGTCACGGAAAGTATAGCGCGACTGCACCCGATCGCAGGGGATTTGAGCGCTCCGAGCGGTATGTCTGTTGCATATTGGTGAGCATCACTGTGCAACTGTGCTTAAGAACTTTATTAGCTTGCTTACACGCATTATTCTAAGCACACACACACCTCAGTAATGATGCAGAAGCCATTTTGGGATCTGCGAAGCTCGGCATCAGATGGAGCAAATGGGGAAGGCTTAATCTAGCCAACTGAGCGGGTGGCTGATCAGACGGGCTGGATCATCACGGGCACGTTTGGGATACAGGCCAATGCGGCTGGGGTGACAACCCCTGTTCGCTGGTGATAAGAAGTGCATCCTGGGACGGATTGCAGCGAACGATTGGAAAATAAAGAAGGTGCTCTGGTGTTGTTTTTTTTTTGTTTTGTTTTTTTGTTTAGAATAATGCTCTGCTCTGCCCATGTGCGCTCCTGCTGCCCCGTGTGAGCGATGTGATGCCATTAGTACGTGGGTTTGCGAGGTGGGGTTGTGGAGTTGCATCAGCCAAATGAATTGTCATGATGCAGATCATGCGTGAAATGAGCTGTGGATTCCACCATGCACTCACAAATGGCCTTATTATTATTACACCCCATCGCTTGGCGTTTGGCCTGCTTTTACCAACCTCTCCAAATCTGTTAAGTCGTAGTGTCAGACTGCATGCCTTCACTGTGTGTGTGTGTGTGTGTGTGTGTGTGTGTGTGTGTGTGTGTGTGTGTGTGTGTGTGTGTGTGTGAAGGATCTAGGTTTACAGGGTCTTCAGGGTGTGATGGCGTTTGGAGAGAGGGCAAAGGGAGGAAGACATCTTTGTTCACACAGCAATCTGATCGACAAGCAGCCGTGGTGCGTGCATGAAGAAAGCGCGATCCTAGAGAGGGGGATGGGCAGACAGGGGAATTAAGGTTTGGCATTATGACAGGGTAGTATGTCAGGAGAGCGCATTGTGCTGCTTTCTTTCTCGTCTTTTTTTCCATTCACGACACTCAGTTTATTACTCCATCATCACTCCCCTCATAGGCATACTTTTTTTTTTTTCTTTTTTTTTAATTCTTGGTTCATCCTAAATGCATAGACTACAAAAAAGTCTGCAGTCGCCTCGGCAGTACCTTAAAGGGGCCCCCAGTAAGCGTGTGTGTTTATTTTTACAACACAGAGAGGGAAGAAATAAGGGGGGGAAAGGAACACTTTTTTTTTTTAGGAATGGGGAGGGGTGTAGAATGAGGGAGGGACCACTTCTGGCTTTGTGGCTTGTGGCACAGCTGAAGTGGAATGGTAAGGGGTGGGGGGGGGAGGCTTAAGGGTACAAAAGACAGCCTTATATTGGCATGGCCTGTGAAGACCCCTGTCCAAAAAAAAAAAAAAAGAGCCCCGGAAGACTTTAGTGGCTTCAAACTATAAGGTCAGCAGCATCCTCAGCCAACACTGACGGCCACACTGCTTTCATATCGGTAGAAATTTAGGCGCCTGATTGGATGAGAGCACAGAGACACTGCCTGCACTACTACTACTGCTAGAGTGGTTAGGTGATCCTCTCTGTAGTTGCACCGATATCACAACTTCAGTCTCTTTCTTCTGTAATCAGGACCGTATCTTGACTCCGGTGTCTCCTTCTTTCCTGCTCGGTTTCTTTCAGTCTTTCTTTTCATCCCCCGAGCTGCTATTGCGTTTGTTGGCCGAGGGCCCGACGCTGTGAGTGTGTGCTGGATTGCGCGTGTGCAGGGTTCTGGGGAGGGTGGGGAAGGGGAAGGGGACGGGGGGCACAGGGAGATGCACAGGAGGAGGAAGGGAGGAGAAAGAGTCTGGTTTTTGTAGCAGCTGAGTGAACTGAAACAGTCATTATATTATGTAAAGGAGGGGGGCCGGGATTGCGTGAAGGGTTTTCATGCTGACGTGCAACGCAACGCCTTTTTCATTGGCTGGCTGCTGCCATTGTTGCTTGCATGTGTATTTCTCTCTCTCTCCCTCTCTCTCACCTCTATCTCTCTCTCTCTCTCTCACCTCTATCTCTTCCTCTCTCTCTCTCACCTCTATCTCTCTCTCTCTCTCTCTCTCTCACCTCTATCTCTCTCTCTCTCTCTCTCTCTCTCACCTCTATCTCTTCCTCCCTCTCTCTCTCTCTCTCTCTCTCTCTCTCTCTCTCTCTCCTTGCGAGGTGGGTGGTATTGAGTGTGATGCCATGGCATGGCATTACATATCCAAGCTCCCCCCCCTCCCCATCTCTTTCGACCATTAAGCCAGTATTTGTAGAACACCAGAATAATATTTTGCTAAGCGCAGAAGAGCGTTGCTTTATGTTGAACGGTTTTTTTCAAGAGTTCGTCTTGGATAACGATCCTGGTTGCCTTTTGTGCGTCCGTGTTAATGAGCCTAATGTAGATCTTGCAGATATTCAGCTGCAGCAGCATGACAGGCAAGAGACTAAACGCGATCAGGGTGCAGATATGTGGGGCTGTGAGTGATAAAACGATAGAACGAGCAATAATGAGATAATCGAGCTATGATTAAGTGATCAAGGGGCCAATTACAGCTGTGTTTAATTTATAATTGGGGATGGCTGTACAACGTGGCATTTTAAGACCAGCGAGACGTGGCTCCCCGGAGCTTAATTGCTTTCAGGGTGCAGTATGGCAGCACGGGGCTCTCATTAACACGGCAGATGATTGGCTCACTCACAGCAGTGCAAGCGTTTAGGGGGGTTTGTGACGTCGCGTTTGGCGAGCGGTTTGATTGGTTTACCTCATGCGTGATCTGATTACAGGATGTTAAGCTTTCATGGCGGGGTGCGCGAGAGTCGGAATGTTACAGCGCATATGAGGTCTGTGGTAGGCATGGATGGTAGTTTTGGAAAGGTGTCACAGATCAAATGGACATGTACAACTCCACCCACTGGCTTTGTTAATACAAGGTCATGGCGGCTGCTCGAGTCTATGCTATACCAGCTCATTAGTCATGTCTTACAGGAGGAAGGAAGAATACAGCTCTTTTTTTAGAGCGGGAACTAATATTAGAGATCCTGGAATGCCCCCCCCCTCCCACAGCCATCCCTCAAAAAAGCGTTTTGGTTTGTGCGTGATTACTGCTCTCCCCTGAGGTCTTGCAGTAGGGATGGTGCAGTGCACCCATTGCAGCCTCACATACACAATCATTTGTCATAGATTAGAAAGAAGCTCTTTCTCTCTCCCCACCTCTCTCGCTCCCTCTGTTGTGAATTTAATGTAATGATTGCATCAAGGAGCATCGCTGTAGTCTGACATGCAGCACAGCGATAAGAATCACATGGCCCCAGCATGGCAACTCTTGCATTATAAACTTCCTTTCTTGCAGTTCTTATTCCAAAGCAATGTCTGTATCTGAACACCACGCTGTCAGATAAAAAAAAAAATAAAATAAAATAAAAAAACCAACCTTTCAGGGTACAAACGAAGCCGTGTCACGGTTTGAACGCTTCACGGTACGAGTGCTCCACACTACGCTGCGAGTCGCAGCCAGATCCAAACAGGTTCGGATCAAATCTGAACAGGGGGTAGAACACAGACAGAAAGACGTTTTAAGCAGCATTACGATAACTGTGTGATTGTTCATTGTGAAACCGTGACATCATAACAGCCCTCGTAGAAACATGAAACAGGCGGTACTTAAGGGTGTGTCTTTGTTCCTTTTGTATTTCTTACACCTGGGAAAGTAAGCCCCATAAAAAATCATTGAAGATGCCTAGTTGGAGCTAGTGCTGTACATTTCCAGGGTGCATTTCTATTGTTTGTGCTTTGGGAAGCAAAAATGTGGCTGCACAGCACCTTTTTCTGTGCATGTATCTTAAAAGTGAGGGATGAGTGAAGCATGAGTTTCTAAATTTAGTCTCTCTCTTTTTTTTTTTTTTTTTTTTTTTTTTTTTTTCTTCCTCCCTCATTCCACCATGAGGATGTTAGTCAGTATGCCGTACACAGGACACTTTTTTTCCCCCTTCTTTTTTTTTTGTCTTGTATGACCACATGTGTAGACACATTGTGTAGCGTGTTTTTACTCTTTCATACTCTGTCACTCTATTTATAATGTGTTGAGGAACTTGGTGAAAATAAGATCTAGAGCTATAGAGTCTTGTGCATGTGTGTGTATGCATGTGTGCACGCGCCGCCAGGTCTGACATTAATGCCCTACCTTAGACTAGCCTCTCGGACCAGAATACAAATGCATCAGGCAGATAAAGAGGTTTCACCACCAACAATAGCCCACATAGTCTCCACTGTTCAACACTCCTGCTTTATGTGTGTGTATGTGAATTAGAGAAAAGGGGAGGAGGGAGAGTTTCTCTTTTCCCTCTGGCCGCGTAGGGCTCGCCCATGCGTGTCTAACTCTTGGAGACAAGCATACATGCACATGATCATTTAGATCTCTTGTACGTGACACGTGGCCAAACCTGAACAGACTCCTGTGTATATACATAGATTCACAGACACTTGATTATTTATGATCTCCCTTTCATGTGCTTCACAGGAATGAAGACACACACACACACACACACACACACACACACACACACACACACATTCACTGCCTCAATTAGACCCAGGCCTGTGAGCATCTCCTCCCCTGTGGATGGTGTAGTGTGGTTTTGTCCAATTTTAGGCTAATGACTGCCTGATAGAATGCAGCACTGGAGACCAGTGCAGGTTTTCATCCTTCTTCCGTTTTCCGTCTCATGACCACGTGTTCTTAATTAGCCTAGCTGAGGTGCTCAGATGAGTAGTAGCCTGATGAGCAGCAAGCATTCGTCCTGTCTCTACTCCTGTCTGGTAGTGTGTCATTTAGTGTAGTAACCAGTGACTCTGTAAAGACCAACAACTGGCACGAAGACGGATGTGTTTTTATTTTTTTTAAAAAGCCGTATTCAGCAAATAATCTTCTTTCCTATACGAATGGAGATCTGGAAGATTAAGGTTTGAGGTTTATCTGTGTCAGCAAAAAAGATTTTTTTTTTTATTTTTTTTTTTTATTTTGTTTTGTTTGCTGTTTTGGGTCGGTTTCACAATGCTCATAATTTAATTAACCAACCATATAGGAGGGGACGGGACTATTCACTGGTCAGAAACACATCAAGGGCAAAAAGGTGGACAAATATTTGGCATTTGTGTGTAGAAATCATAGAAATCAACTGCGGATGTAGAAAACAGCTGGCACCTTAGAATGAGTGAAAACAATGGCTTTTTCCAATTCTTCATAAAATGGGATTTATTCCTTTACTAGGAATTAGGATTGAGATCCTCATTGAGTCTTTGGCCAGTATTGTAAGGAGCAATATGTATGTTTATTACGTTCTTTAATTTAATAAGTCATTTGAATAATATTTCTTTATTTATGAATGCATGACTGCAGCACACTGTTGTAGCTCCGGCTCATCTGCATTTTGAATTATTGATTTACCTGCACATTTGTGCTGCAGTAGTACTATTTTGGGCGGTTTTGATAAATGCACCTTAGTTGTAATGCGTCACTGGCGAGTTTTGAGCGAGACGGCAAGTGAGGCCATGACTAACTCGCCACATTCATTCATGTCATACGTTTAGTCATCGTTTTTTGGGGGAATTTTAATATTCGGTGCATAATATTAAACATTGAGCGAAAACACATTTGTTCCTTCTCACGACGAGCTGACGTGTGCTTCATTTTACCATTCACACACACTTCTTCTGTAGACTCACCGTGCTTCAAGTGTCATGCATGTGGTCATGTGATACGTTTATGGTCCGTGGTCACAGTGACTAAGGGGGAACAGTGGCACTTGCTTTTCTGCAGTGCATACCCGAGTGCTGATACTCAACTGAAATGCATTTTGATTTTAATAGTATTTTTGTGTAGCTCTAAAAATAGTAAATGACTAGTTTGTGTACCGTAGCCTGCATTTATTATTTTTCTTTCCCCTTTCCAGATGTCCTGAATCATATTTCTGCAGCACTACAGCTGTCCTTTGGCAGTTTGCAGCTCGCAGGTCACTTTAGCAGCTTGCCTATTAAAAATGCTGCTTGCAAACCAAAATATACAGCGTATTCAATTAACTTCTTGCACTTGGGGCAGTTCAGGGTCAGAATAGCTTTCACAGGACGATTGAACCATGCAGGAGTTTGCTTGGAAGTGGACCTCAATCAGGCAATGTTGGGTGGTGGTTTTGGTTCAATCTCGCTAAAATTAAGTATAACAATTTACACACACACACAGTGATGTCTCTATCTGATCCATAGCATCGGTGTCCGTTTTATTTCGAGGGTCACACTGTATAAAACCATGCCATTAGATTGATGTGCAAATTCATGAATATTTTCATGGCAAGTTGTGGTATGTTTGTATGGCGTTTCTAGCATGTTGTCCACTTCCTGTTTTTGTGTTGAGGCGATTGGAAAAACCACAAGGGTCATACTAATTCTTTCTCGGCTAGAGTTGATATGGGTGCGGAAAAGCTCCACTAAGATCAGGAATAATATAATCAGTGAAGAATTAAGAGGTGTGTGTGTGTGTGAGGGAGATGCACGGACAATTTGCCCATGCAACACTCAGTTTTTGCAGGAACTGCACTATTTCTCAAGAGTAATATGAAGTATCAGATTTGTATCAGTATCAGAAGTTGGGGGAGAGTGACTTTTTGAACTTTGTCAGCATATTTAACCAAACTGCTGATAACTGATAATTTTGGTTACTTCAGATTAGAAATAGCAGATATGTACACTATTTTGGATATGGTAGTAACAGAGCATTGGCCGCACTCAGTTCTGATCCAGTTAATGTTTCATTTCTGAGACGGCTTCTGTTATCAAGTGTTGCAGTTTAAGAGTTGTGTCTGATGTTTGTGAGATCTTTGTGCTCAGATGTTGAAATGTTTGTTTGTGGTGTAAAAATACAGAATTTGATTGGAGTTGTTGGAGAACACAGTCCTAAATAACACCCGATAGTATTTCAGACCAGTGTCGGTCCTGATGCTCCATATTGCTTGGTACATCCCTACAGGTAGCACTTAAATGGTTAAATAGTGAGAAGTATTTTAAAGGTTGTCAGTCAAAATAGCACGATTAAACCCTTAGAAGAGTTTCCTTTGCACTTGAAAACAAAGTTGTCACTCATTACAAATTTCCTACAAGTCTTCATATGAAGGCCTTGGGCGTTCGTTCGCCAGCAAAGGGCTCGTTCACCAGAGAACAGAGACTCGTGTAATTAGATTCCTCAGATAAGAGTTAAATTCTCAATCGCAGTAATTAGAAGCCAGGAATATGATCCCTTGCTGGATGCTTGAAGGTCACCCTTTTTACCCAAGTGCACTGTACGAGTTGGGAGCAGAAGGGAGCTGTTGGGGAAAGACCAGTGGTTTCTCTCAGTGTGCTGCAGGGCTGGGGAAACACACTCACTCAGAGAGAGGGAGAGGCTTAGAGTGTGCTGCTTTCATTCACTCAGCCCACTCTTGTCGGACCATGAAAACTACAGTGATTTGATTGTAATTAATTAATTAAGTCTGGTTCTTGAACACTGCAGCCTCCTGGCCCAGTGAGTGGCAGGCTGTGTGTGGGTGTGTGAGAAGGAGTCATGACAACATGCTCGCTCTCACTCTCTGTCTCTCTTGCAGCTCTGTGTCATAGCACTGGGTCAGGAAAATAATTGACTGATTTGCATTGGGCTCAAGCGAGGTTTGTAAAATCTGAATCCATGGCAGGTTGAATGAAGATTGGATGAAGAAATATGGCATGAATTTCAGTGTAACAGTGTAGGAGACAGTTTTGCGCGTCATCCTCTGAATTTGTGTCTGTCTATCTCTGTACACAGGATGGAGCGGATGTCTGAGGAGGCGTTGAGGTTGAACTTGCTGAAGCGGGGTCTGGAAACGGCCGACGAGAGAGAGGAAGCGCTGGCCAAGCGCCTGAAAATGGAGGGCCACGAAGCTATGGAAAGACTGAAGATGCTGGCATTGCTCAAGCGCAAGGACCTCGCCGCTCTAGAAGGAGCCGCTGTGGCAGAGGGGAAAGGACCCGGGGCCAGCCAGGGGCTGATGGGAGCCTCAGCAGTGTACGAGGAGAAGCTGAACGGGACTTTGAGGAGCACAGGGCACGGAGGACCCAGCAAGAATGGCAAAGAGAACATGATGGATGAACCTGTGGACATGAGTGCCAAGAGGAGGTGAGGGGACATCCAGGATGGGCTCCGGATATGCAATGATTATCCTCCTATTGACCCAGGCTGTCTGATTTGATTTTAGTGCCAGTTATTCTAAAATTGTTGTCCATATTAGTAGTTTAAATAGTATTTATGTAAATACCTCAAGTTTGAGGATTCCCTCGGTAATGATCTATGAACGGGTGTGAGTGAAAAGAAGAGGCTTGCACAATTTCTCAAGATTCATGAGCTCATTTTAGTTTGGTTTATGTTTAGGAAAAACTGAAACTAGATCTTGACCAAAATGAGAGAGAGAGCAGGAATGAATGAAATACCAAAAGTAAACCAAAATCGTAGCGTGAGCAGTTCTTCAGATAATGTTGTGTGTCGGTTGCAGCACCCCTATGGACAAAATGGCATGAAGTTTGGTGTGCGTTTTAAAGAATGTGGTAGTGATGTAGGGTGTGAAGGTTTGAAGTTTGCAACTTTACATCACAGTCTGGTAAATTGCTAGATTTCTGCTTTGAAGATTATTCATTATATTAGGTGGTGCTGCTGCTCCACAAATAAATTGTAAAGAGCTAGGGCAATGTGCCTCCTACAGGCCAAGCTGCCATGAAAAGATTTTAGGTTTTCAAGGGGGGGGTGAGCACAAAGGGACAAACCTTGTGTTTGCGTATCTGATGCGTGCTGTGGATTGGTGATGTCTATTCATCATTGACCAAAATTTGAAGAAGGGAAAAACCTTGAGAAAATCTATATGACTGCTAGAGCCGCTCTGAAGGTCCTAATAATTTAGTATAATTCCACCATGTTCAGACTAGTCTTAGCTTTTCCGACCATGAGTTTCAGAATGTTGCTACAGCCATCTGAAATTTGAGCTAGATTTAAAAAAAAAAAAAAAAAGTTTGTAACTTTTTGAAAAGAGTTTTGTTTGAAACAGTTAATGGAAAATAAATGAGATAAACTTGACCGGTTACTGGAAAAGGTCTGTGGTTGGTCTGCCAATCATGTTATTTAAATGACCGCTTTCTGTAGAAGCAGGTTGTTCTTGGCCGTGTTTATTACAGAATGTACCAGACACTATAGCAAAACAACGAAGAGTTGTGAGAGTTGGTTCAGAACGGCAGTTTGAAATTCAGGCAGATCGGATTTCAGGACGGGAAAGAAAAAGCATGAAAAAGCATGAAATCTATTTTTTGCTACAGATTCCTCCATGTGCGTATGGGCTCTGGTCATGCGACTCAGTTGGACAGCTTGAATTAGATTTCATGTTTTTTCATCATTCGGTGTGCGACACCTCTTGACTTTGAGGTGAGATCGAAGAGCAGCTGGAATGCAGGATAGGACCTCGCGTAACCTTTTCAGTCTTCGTCCCTGTTGTCTTGTCTGGAGTGAATATTTTTAGACCCAGACATAGCCTTCATGTAAAATGTGATCCACATTAAAATCAGCATGGTGAAGTTAGATTAACTAGCCTTCTTTTATCTGCCGTGTCGTATATCCTCTGTCAATTGCAGTAAAGAAAATACTGTCGCATTTAAGAATCTGATTTCCTCTTCTATGTGAACAAACAAGAGTTTACTATACATGTATTCAGTCTTTTTTTTTTTTCCCCTCACTCTTTCTCCTTTAGTGGTGTGGAGCGAGAGAGGTGTACTCCATCTCCAGATGTGATTATCTTGTCAGATAATGAAGCGTCGAGCCCGAGGAGCACTCCACACCCAGAGGAGCGCTGCCATCACCCCAACCTAGACATGTTCAAGGTGCAGTGTTCATCACACAGAGGATCTCAATCCCACTATTCAGCACCATTGTTTCTGCTGCAGCGTCTCACTCACTGACTGTAATACACTCAGCTCTCTGCACTGCATGCACTGTAGACTCCTGTCTTAGGCTCAGGACTGTATCAGGCATTCCATAAGTCACCAAAGCTATGGGACATTAGTTTGATTAGTGCATGCGACAGTCAGACCATCTCCTGCCCATGCCATGCCACTGACTAAGCAGTATAATTGTTTATTGTATAAATGTTAATCGTCGGCATCACGTTAGTCTCTGTAATTATTGATATTGGAAAAGCAATAAGCATTTTTTTTATTGTGTTTTGTGATCATGACCAACAGTGACCTTGCAGATAACTTTTGGTGTATTGGTGTGATCCAAAACCTGTTAATGTAGTTATGAACACTTATAATTTCACTACGTACATTTTAATATATTACAAGCCATATTACCATTTTAATGGGTAGCAATTTAAACGCGGTATGTGATTTTTGTTCATTTTGTGCAGCCCATTTCTTGTGCCATGTACCTGAGCTGAACTGCTTAGTAAGTGCTTGTCAGTGATTTTTTGTAACACATAAATAAGGTACCTTTTTACCGTTGGTTCTGGAGAAATAAATCTGAACAGGAGGCAAGGTGTTGCAGTGGGTGGTATTGGTACCTCACAGCTTCAGGGTCCCCCAGGGTGGGGGATCAGTGGGTGGGGTACTGGAGGGTGTGTTTCCACCTTGTGCACAGTGTTCATAGGATAGGCTCCAGACCACCACGACCCTGACATGCATGAAGCATTTCTTCAGTTGAATAAGTGGTTTGAACGAGTGGTGCTCAAATACTCAAAGCTGAACAACCTCCCAGACAAGTTCCTTCAAAAACTGTGTGCAAGTGTACCTGTTTTACATGCTGTACATGCTGTTTTGAAGGCAAAGGGTGGTCTCACCAAATACTGATTAGATTTAGATTTCTCTTCTGTTCATTCACTGCATTTGGTTACTTGATGAAAATAAACAAACACTTCCATTTTTTAAAGCATTCTTAGTTTACAGTATTTATTCACACCTGCCTAAAACTTTTGCACAGTACTGTACATGATCTTTGTTTCTTAGCATTTGATTTTATCCTATTGGTAGCTGCAAATGTAAAAGCACTTTGAGCTGCGTCCACTGTATGAAAACTGCGATATAAATAAAGTTTATTATTATTATAGTATTGCACTAAATAGTAAGTCAAAATAGCATGTTATTTGTGCTACCTTACTTTCTCAGTTTTATTAGCCACAGCAAGGCTCTTTATCATTGTCTCCACCCAAACTACCACACTAAATATTATGTCAAATGCTACACCATCTGTGCTCACATTTGGATGGAAATATACCTAATCAGTGTGGATTGGCTGCAGGCCTCTCAGCTCTTGTCTCCAGTGGGCAATTTGCTTAGTGCTCTTGGCCAACAGCTGCTATAAATCGACAATATTTGGACGTGGCCTGAGTGCTGCTGTAAAGAGCTTTGTTGGCTATATTTGTACATATAGACTTGACTCTTGTCAGCCCTGGTGTGCAGATGCATCATAGTCATCCATGTAAGGATCATTGTCTGCATATCTCTAACTGTGCTGATGTGTGTATGTGTTGCTCTACAGGGGAAGACGGGCGAGGAGAGGCAGCAGATGATCAAAGCTCTGCGTGAGGAGCTGAGGCTGGAGGAGGCCAGGCTCGTGCTGCTGAAGAAGCTGAGACAGAGCCAGATGCAGAAAGAGAACGTCGTACAGAAGGTCAACACTCCCACTCCCTGCCATTAGCTCCACTTAGCAGTGCTGCTAACACCAGCTGGACACCTGGCTCACGCAGACTAGATTTTCACTGAGAAATGCCAAGACATTCATATGACCTGAACATTTCTGCACGTGATCTGTCTTACCTGAGATAAGCTAAGAACCTCATACAGGTAGCTGTGTTAGGATCTGCTCAGCCCCTCAGCTGCAGGGTCACTGCAATTAGCTCATAAATTCTTGTAGGCTTGAGTGTTAAACAGCTTGTGTGTGTGTGTGTGTGTGTGTGTGTGTGTGTGCATGTATTATGTATTTTATTTATTTATATATATATGTGTGTGTGTGTGTGCATGTGGGTTTCCTCCTGGTTCTCCAGTCTCAGGATATTGTACTAATTGCTGTGAGCTGTGAATACGGAGCCGTGTGATGGTCTGGGATCACATCCAGGATGTATTCCCACTTCACATGCAGTGCTCCTGAGACAGTCTTGGGCTCCATCACAACCCAAACCAAGATGAACTGGCTCCTGAAAATGAATGACTGAATATTTATACAGGAGATCTTGGAGGCAGAATGTGTGTAATTCTTTACTGCTTTGGGCTGAAAGGTTTGTTTTTGAGGAAAAGGAAATGTTGGTACTTAAAGATAACACTATAATATAATTATAATATAACTATAAAATAATTCGTGCTGTCTGCTCATCTGTTTTCTTGTAAAGAGTGTTTGTGGATTTATAAATAAATCTAACCATTACAGTCGACAGGATTATTGGCAAAGTCAGATATAGCTAAATTGCTGAAAGCATAGGAGTAAGGTAGAGGATCAGGATAGGGAGAATCACATGATCAGTGAATTAGAATTAGTAATGCTGACTCCAGACAATTCGGTCGTCATGTTGCATGCTGAATATGGTTTAGGGTTTTCGTGTCCATTTCAGAAGAAGCAGAGGGTTCCGCTGGGGTTGTCCTACAGAAAGCTGAGTGCAATGGTGTTAAAGTTGTGTTACAAAACTGATTCTTTAGTGTTTTGTGTTCAGGCTTTTTTATTGCAATACTTGCATACCT
>JANCOA010000033.1:7266993-7294888 GCA_024363135.1 Leptodoras oyakawai
ATTCACCAGTGCAATCCTGAGCTGGGGATACTGTCCATGTGGAGACCAACATGTTCTCACCGTGTCTGTGGGTTCTTCAGCTTTCTCTCAAAAATAAATAAATAAATAAAAATATATATACTTTTTTTTTTGAGAGAAATATACCAGAAATATTCTGGTTTACATGAACTCTTTATTGGAAACTGAACTCTATATTGGGAACATTATTTTAATACTGGGTAGGGTCTCCCTTTGCTCTCAAAACAGCTTTACTTTCATGGGATGGATTTTTAGGTGCTTTCTCATGATATGAATCACCCGTTCTACCACATGGGTAAACTGTGGCCAGGAATAGATGCACATGGTCAGCAATAATACTCAAATAGCCTGTGGCATTCAAGTGATGATTGATTGGTATTAATGAGCCCAAAGTGTGCCAAGCAATTTCCCCACACCATTACACCACCTCCACTGGCCTGGACTGTTAACACAAGGCAGGCTGGGTCCATGAATTCATGCTGTTCGTGGCAAATCCTGATCCTACCAGTTGCGTGCTTCCGCAGAAATCAAGATTCAGAGCAGGCAGTTTTGGTGAGCGTGTGCGCTCTGCAGCCTCAGCTTTCTGTTCATGGCTGGCAGAAGCAGACACTGATTTGTGTGGGGTCACTTTACTTGCGTCTGACCACAGAAACAGTAGCTGAATGCGAACTGAAAAATAAAGAATGAACTATAGATAACACGCTGACATTTTATCTGCTGCCCAGGACGGATGTGCATCACAGGCTGCTGAAACCTAAAAGTTTAAAAAGCATGATCGTCCTACACGAGTTGACAATTACCCATGCATTAATTCTCATCTTAAAGATTTCCTCCTAGCTTCTGTGCCATAGCATCCTTACTTTTTCAGTAACTGTAAAATATAATTATAAACTGTAACGCACTAAGATGTATAAGCAAACAATTACTGTTAGTCAAGTAAAATAGGAATACCTATTAAAAAGGATTGTACACTTTTTATGCCTGTAGGCAAGTAAGTGAAAAAGGACGGCTCAGAGCAAGTCACTTCGTGTTGAAATAATCATTGCAACATGGAAAGAGAGGAATGGCGTAATCTGTTTACTTACCTGCTTCCAGACTAAAAAAAAAGAAAAGAAAAGGTTTAACTCATTGAACCCTGATTTGTCAGTTATTCATCTTAATGCTCAGTATTCAGTAACTACTATAAATTGTTCACTAAGGACAAAAAACCAAGTAGGAAAGGTGTGTAGTTACGACTAAACACTGCATGACTAAAGTCTGTAAGTGATTTCTGGGTGTTTAAGAAGTTCTGATTTTAATCACACATCTGTTCTTATTTTACACTTTAATTCCTAATCTTTTCTCCTTACTATACCTTTTCTGCTTGATAAGATTTGCACTCAGTTGTAGTCTTGTTTCATTGCTTGACAAATCTTTGCCCAGTGATGTGATGGCCATGGCACTAGTCTGAGGAGGAGAAATCTGTCGCTACATGCCCTCTGTTTTTCTTCTCTTTCCTTACTTTTAAATCTGAACTTACAATATTTGCACTTATAATGTACCTTTGCACATTTGAGCTCCTTGTGCCACAGTGGATAATCTCAGCTGCATGCCTGAAAGGTCCAATTATCCAAAAGGTGCCTCTGTGATTAGCTGTTCCGGTGCATTTACATAAATCTGTATTATATTCACTTCAGGCTCTTATACATCCTCAGAATAATCCCAATATTCTCATACTCGTATATGGTTTCATAACATTCCGTTTAGCTAATCATTATGTAACTAATGATCATAATTTCATGAGTTAGTAGCACCAAAAGTGGCATCTCATGGAGGTTTTTCCAATAACAAGCAAGTGAAACGGCCGATTATAATAATAATAATAGAATTTTATTTATAAGCGCCTTTCAAGACACACAAGGACACTTTACAAGAAGATAGCAGCAAGAGTATGTAAAATAAGTAAAAAGGATTCAAACAATAAACATTAAAAGAAGAAAAAGCAAGTGATAAAAGAACAAATATACATATACTGTATACACACACACATGTACATACATACATACGCACATATAACCACCTGATTTTTTTTTTTTTAGACTCAGGTTAAGTTGGCAGAAAGTTTAACAATGGAATTGTGATCGTACGATTCATTGGACCGTAAACCTGTGTAGGTTCAGAGCAGGTGGTGCTGGTGCAGTTGTCCCAGTGACCACCAGGAGGTGAGTCATGCAAAGTCATATGAGAGAGAGAGAGAGAGAGAGAGAGAGAGAGAGAGAGAGAGAGAGGTTGGATAATGAGACACTAGGAGTGAGTAAGTGAAAGGAGGAGGTCCTCCTACCTTGTCACAATATATAAAGTCCAGCACTAAGTTTGAGAGACAGCTGAGGGGGACTGAAAGTAGAAGAGGAAAAAGAGCTGAGAGAAACTACAAACACTCATCTGTTCCGAACTTTGTCCTGATCTTTTTCTTTCCGGAATTAAACATCAAAGAGGATGTTTATTTCATACAGTGGGTAGGAACAGTCTTTCTTTTCATACTTTCATGTGTGTGTGTCCCTCCCCTTAACCAGACCACAGACAGGTGTGCAGATACAGATGGTGACTGACCCTCTCAGGCCAAACCTGTAGGCAGTTTAACAAGTGCAGTGTTAAGTCTTAACCTTAAGAGTGAGAAGTTACGGTCATGTATGTGTTGAAATTAAACACGACAAATGTCTTTACATCAGAGACTTAACTTATCTCTCTTCGTTCCAACTTATTTGTTCAGTTCTTCAAATATTGCTCAATATGTAACTTTCATTTTAGCTTGTTTATAGAGCCACACTCATCTTAGTGAGATGTTTAATATTCAGTGTAACAGAGCTCTGGTTCCTTAGACAAAAAAATAAGATGAAGAAAGAAAAGTGTAATTGTGTAGTCTGGATGTATAGACACTAAATGATTTGGAATGCTAGTGAAAACATACTTTCAGCATTTTTTACTTTTATTATGATCAATTTGTATCTGATGCACCATCTGTGGGGTTTCATGTTTAGTTTAAAAATACATGAAATGAAATAAGTTACAAAATGAGAAATATTCAAAGAACTTAGTAAAAAAAAATAGGATTAGGAGTTGAATCTTTACTGTACATCTATTTTACATGCCCTTAAAGTTTTATGTTTGATATTGCCAGATAAGGCTTGTTTAATTTAGGTTTTATTACTCGTATAAGAGCCAATGAGCCGACATTTATTGGTCGCTGTTGTGTCAGTGCTTACATGCGTAGAACACTCCAGAAGTACTGAGAAGCTTTAGGATGTTTCCTGTTCTGCTGGAATCTCCTCAGCTGCAATTTTACTTTGAGTGCTTAAAAGCATACAGTATTATACATTTAGGATTTTTAAGCCTTTGGAATGCTTATTTAAAACACTATAAAGCTTCCACAGGAATATTTGAACTTGTCGATCTTTAACTGAAAGTGCTGGAGTAAGCGGAGCTAATATGAGGAGAGATTCAAGCAGACCCTCATCTCATCAGCAGCATCTTATAGCCCATCTGTCACTTTCTTCGAATGGGAGAGGATTTGCTTATGGGTCAATAGCTCAGTTTGGGCTCGGAGTAGCTGGGCTTTGACCACCGAGTGCTTTCACTTTAACACTTTACAGTAGTTTTGTGAAGGACAGATGCAGCCTGCTGTACATGGTACACTCAGACAGTTTTATGAGAATAGATATACACTCTTATAAAAGTATGTTCTAGATTAATGGTCCATGGGTATGTAGAAGTGTTTTGCTTGATTTTTTTTTTTTAAACATGCTGTTGCATGGCTTTATGATCACAAAACATAAACCAGAGTATCTTATGAGGATCTATAGTTCAGTTTTTTCAGTAGTGCAAAACTCTACAAAGATCCAAATGATCCAGTTGTACCTAGCTGCTGTACACCATTATAGTCCTTGTGTATGTTTTTGGTATGCTTATGTCAAAGTTTAGTAATATGGTATGAAATATCAAATGCCTTCTGACCAATCAGATTAGAGAATTCAATAGCTATGGGGTATAATTTAATATTTACAAAAATATATTTAGTTTAACACAGACAGACGAGTAATAAAACATCTAGTACAATATATACATACATTTAGCATCCAATAGGCTAGGCATTACTGTTAGTAACCAAGGAAACGGGTAGAACCTTAAAATTACACTCTTTTGTTAATTTAAAGGTTAACACTGGAACCCTGGCTGTGAAAGAATGTGTTTTGTCTGTCTAAGGGAACTTGATAAGGTTCAGTGTTGAACTCTAATTAGGTCTTTAAATATTACAAACAAAAACTTTCAAGGATCTTTAATAATCCTTATTATCTGAGCTTGTATTAATCATGATTTCAATGCATGAAATACGTGCTATGAGGACGTTTATCACACCACTGATACCATATTGTCATACCACCCAGCGGCCCTGGTGAACAGTTTGTCTTTCTGCTTGTTGACATGTTCAGCAGCCCATGTACTGTCTTTGGTCAGAGGTCAAACCACGTTTGTCACTGTTCCTCTGGTTTTTATCGTTGGGGTCAAATGCCACCCTTTTCTGCTGCCCTGTTGCTGACAGCAGTGAATATGACATACTGACTTCACCCTCTTAGTCCCTCTCGAGGTTTTTTCTGCCTCGCTGCTTCATGGAAGTCAATAAAACGGTTCAGAGAGCCACAACTAACCCACTGTGTGTATGAGTGTACATGAGACTGTGCTGGCTGAGTAAAGGCACAGTCATGCAGAAAACTGTAAAGCAGTGGCCTTTTTCTGGGGCTCCTCTCAGTGCAGATGTGGTATTGTGTTGAGCTGATTAGTTTTAGATTAAATTATTGAAGCTATTTATGTAACTCGCAGCCAGCTCTTTGTCTTTGTCTTTGCAACCCGACTCCAGAACAAACACTTCAAAAGCAGTCATGTGTGGTCTTAAGCCATTGTTCCCAGTCTGGGGCTGGGAACGAACATGAGGGCCAACAGGTTGTGCTACAAATGACCGAAGGTTGAGCAAAGACGTCACAATGCACCATACACAGAGAGGCCCAGAGGGGCCATAAAAGCCATCAAGCATGGACATGTTATACCTGAAACCTGAGTAGTTCTTGCTTCTGTGAGAGTTTGCAGCACCTGTACATACCCACATCTACCGTAATGATGAGAAACGAGATAGTTCTGATACCCTATAATATGTTTTAGAGAAGGAAGTTTTTGTACAATGATGAGATCAGACTGCATTATGTTGACTGCTGTATATTGACAGCACGCTCCCCTGCATAACAGCCATGTTCATTTAGATTAATGATTACTTTCCATTTCATTGAACCACTTGCTTTTTATTGCAGTTAATTTACAGTGTAATCAATCTAGAGCAGATCTTTCAACCCTATTGCACTATAAGCCAGTTTAATGCCACTTAAATATAACAGCAAAAAACAGGATTAAACAATACTTGAGCACAAAACATTATTTTCTATTATTTTACTTCAGAATGTAACATTCTGGACAATTAACTACGTATGTAATTATTTATGTATGTAATCACACCATGTGCTGAAGTGTTTATTTGCTTTAGACTACAGCAATTGGCCAACAATTACATATTTATTTTTTAAAGCTTGACACATCAAGACTTTCATTTAGAGTTATGAAAGTGTTTAACAGTCCTTCTCAGACAGAACTTCTGAAGTGAAAATGCTTTGTGCCAGAAAACATAAAGAAACGTATTTAACATAGACCGTTTCAAAATGCCGACACTTAATCCATTTGTGTGGAGGTCCCCGTATGAGGCGTTACTGTAGGAACAGTAACATTAAAAAGAGCACATTTATATAAACCTGTGATTCACTATCCAGCACTTTGCTGTTATAGAAAATCAATCCACACCTTCTAACCAATCAGATTTAAGAGTTAAATTATCCACGAAGAACATGGCAAGAATGATAACTTACTGGGGTAAGTAGGTCTACTCTGCATCGTCTTTTATAACTACATGTCAATGATGCAGCGTGCAGGAATCAGTTGAACATTAACTATTTAAAGATTACGTTGATCGTGATTACATAAATAAAAATGCAACTTAATGGTGCACAGTGGGAAGGGAACTTAATGATCTTTATAATCTGTAATTAGAAAAGCTTGTGGTGATTGAGTCGTTTTCTTTTTTTAGTATTTAAAGACATTGTACTCTCACTTAGCTGTGTGTGCCTACACACCAACAGCATTCATAAAAACAGGACTTGATTAATTTGTGTTTATTCATTATGTTTATATTCAAGGATTCCTAGCTTATATTATAAGAATTATTGGTTCTGTGTTTGGGTTTCTGTCACCAACCAGACAGAAGGTAATGGTCATATGATCAAAGTCCTGTTTGCAGAGCAGCAGCTGATCCTTTCTCCACGTTCCATTCTGTCATCAAATATAATATATGTGCTTGGGTGCAATGGGATGGAGAATGATGGTTCATATTAAATTTTATTATCCAATATGACTGTAAATGGACACGTTTAATGATATCCTTTGCAGGTGATTAATGATGATGATGAAGATAATAATGAAGCCGGTTGTGGTGGTCAGTGTGGTGCTTCTCCTAATGGTGGACAGCGGCACGATGGAGAGGATCCGGTCCCGCAGCAGGAGGGAGCTGGCCAGCCCGCTGCATGCTCAGGGTATCCGGGACCCATTCGGCTCATACTGTCAGAGAAGAGGAGGATGCTGTGAGGGCAGGAATGATGAGTGCACCATGCCTTACCTGGATACCATCTGCTACTGTGACCTGTTTTGCAACCGCACAGTGAGCGACTGCTGCCCAGATTTCTGGGGCCACTGTCTGGGAATCCAGCCTCCTCCCAGAGGTCAGTGAAGCAATGATGACACTCTAGTAGAGCCATACCCTTAAATAGGCGAGTCCATGTACAAGCTGCCATTTGATCCTTCAAACTTTTTTTTTTACATCTAATGCATTTGACCACTTAACCATATTTTCTCACTCTTTTTGATAAAATATATATATATAAAAAAAAAAAGTTTTAACTAGCCTTAGTGGCATGAAGACAATTTACCTCAGTGACAAATCATGGAATCACCCAAACAAATCATGGAATCACCCAAACTTATACTATGATAAGACATTAAAGATCTTCTCACAGACTTTGCATCAGATTATATTTGATGGAATCTAAGATCTTACTCACTTTATCTTAAAAACTGTGAGTAAACCAGAAGCACACAAGGTAATATCTCCATTATAGTATGTGCATTTTCCTTCATGGCCCTGCTTGTAGTAGAGTTCTGGGTGCGAGGTGTAAAAACTGCCGGGTGTTACCTGAGAATAATGAGAACAGTGGGCTTCTTAATAAGAGAGAGGGACACACAAGGGAGCGATGAATGGAGGTCAGAAAGAATGCATGTAATGCAGAGGGAGTGATCCGAGGTGCAGACAAGCAGCAGGAAAGGGCCAAAAGAGATCAGAGCAGGAATGTTTGCTGAAGGAGGGACAATCACATCCACAGGCGTGATACGACCTTTGGCCCTGAGATTTACACCACACACACACACACACAGACGTAACATGTGCTCAGCACAGGACTGTGACTCGGCTACAGCTCGTCTAATGACTCAGCTAACGGACACAAGGCCTAGTCTATCCTAATGATCCCTTAAAGAACAATCACCATCAATTAATCATTCGTTAGGCACAACCTTTATCTATACATCTATAGCTGAAAGCTAGATTTAAAAAGGTAAGAATTCTGAGAGCCTCTAAACTGATTTTTGTCCATGTTGAAATTTTTTACATCAGTATAGTAGCAGTCTTTTCACTTGCAGTTTCATCTGATGTTTTCATGTTGTGGCCAAATATAAACGGGGGGAAAAAAATAAATAAATAAATTACAAATTTATAAATAAAAAAAAAATTACACCCCTGGCCATGTTCTTTGCACATTATTCACCAAGTAAACTGATTCTTTGCCAGCTGGAAAAAAGACGTATTGCCTGATAATGCTTAAATTAAAAAGTAGTGTTGCCATAGCAATACTAGCACTAATGACAATGTGCATAGCAACAGCCCTGCCTTAATATACCTGGAGGGTTCCTGGACCATTATGTATTAATGCATGTCTATTTGTTTTGGCTTCTACTGAAGAATAACATGCTGTAGAAGGTTTGACTGTGTGTGGTCAATGGATAATTGCTGGGTAAAGCAATAGGGCTAAATAGGGCTATCTACATATACATCCAGATTTCTGTAAAGATCCTTTGTGAAACTGTTCTGTTAAAAACACACTAATTACAACTGAATTCAGTTGAAGTGATGGCAAAACTCAAAATTCAGACATATACCCAGAACATCCATTCAGTGCCTCTAAAATACACCCGCTGAACACTAGTGCAAGAGGCGGAGCTTGTAAAGATGCCTCCTTAGGCTGAGAGAGATGATGTTGGTGGTCCACAGTTGTTGTTTTTTCCTCCTATTTTGGTGCTTGGACCACCACAGAAGCTGGAGTTTCTCATTAGAAAACATACTTTATTTATAGCTTTCAGAAGTTTGAGAACGTTTAAGAAATATGGTTCTGCTCCAAACCTGACTGACTGCACTTTGAAATGTTAAGTGCTACAGACTGAGGAGTGCAGACTGTAGAGTGTTCATTACAGCATATCGAGAAGTGGGCAGGAAGGAGTGCAAGTGTAGTGTGTGGACATGACACATTGCCGCTTACTTGCAGCCAGGCAGGCCAGGGAGCGCTCATTTAGCTGGTTATGGCATGTAGGGAGCTGGCACTCTGGGAAAGCAGAGCAAAGCCAGTGCCAACATTTTTGTGCCAAATTACTGAGGCTCTGAGCACACTTTAACCTTTAAAACACACCAGGAGAAGTGTTCCTCATACCCTCGTTAGCCCTGTAGAAATGACACTCCGAGAGAAAGAATAAAGCTGTGTGGCTTTTTGTTCTCTTTTGCTGAAAAATCACATGATTCACTGTAAATGTATTTGTTACAGGTATTTGTGAGAGAAATGGCAACAGGTTCCACTCAGGTGCAACTTACAAAGAGAACTGCAATTTATGGTAAGACTAAACCTCACACACTCACACTCTTGGGAGTACTTTCCATTGAAATAATTATTATGGAGGTAATTAGTGCTTTACCTAGTCCTGACCGTAATCTTAACACATACACAGGTTGTTTTGCTATACTTCTGAGGACATTGTTCTGGGCATTTTTTTGTTAGTCTATCCTTGTGGGAACATTTGGTCCCATAAAGATATAAAACCAAAGGTCCGTGCACGCACACACACTTGTTGTTCTCCAGGCAACTTAGTGCATTCTTCACAATCTGAAGCTGTGCACATTGTTCTGTACATTGCTGGGTACTTTATAGGATTTATTCCAAAACCACAAACTTGGTGACATTTCTCAGCTATCTCCATCTGATTCTTTTTATATCTGACTAATATCTTATTTAAAAAAAAAAACAAAAAAATAAATTTCCATTTACAACAGTTACGACATGACATGCCCCAGCACTGTATGTTTACTTTCCTCTCCATTTTCTTCTCCAACACTGCCATGCTAATGAGAGAGGATTTATTTATAGTGCTTGTTTTGTCAAGATCTCCTTTACCAGTCTGCAACTGGTCCCTAAAACAAACTTGAATACTGTTACGCAATATTTCCATGACTGCACCTCTTTGTCCTTTAAGTGTCAGGTAAAAGCCCCACTCCCTCCTCTCTATGCTTTCACACCTTTTTCTTTTTTGTTCTTTTTATTCTCATGAGTGTCCCTCAGTGTAAACAAGGTGCTACTCAAGTAAATGGTATTTTCATTACTGACATACTGTCCTGTAGTGCACAGGATATCTAGCATAATTAGATATGTTAATTAGCTAATTAGACTTCATTTATTGCGAATGTGTTCGTGACCATTTACAAGCACTCAATTGTACTTTGCTGATGTTCCTTTTTCGTGTGTGATTTAAGGTGTGCTAAGTCATGAGGAAAACAGTTACTGGGCAGAGAACGTGCTAGAAGGATTCCTTACTTTTGTGTTAAATCTCTCTGGCACCCAAGTGCCATGAGTCATGTTTCCACAAACAAGCATGCACTTGCAGCAGATTTCAACATCTGTCTGGGTTTTGAGTGTGTCCATGCACTACTGTCATGTAGATAATCTACTGTACCGTCATGTCAAATAGTGCATACATCACTACTGTCCATCTGCTGGACATCTCTGAATGAGTTGTCAGACTTCAGAGATGGGAGTTTAAGTAATGAGACTGGAGCACGCACATCCAAAATACCAGTAAATCCCAGGTGGCAGAGAAAGATTAAGATTAAGTCAAAAGTTTACACTAGATGAAATGGATGGTTTCATTTTGACTTATGGTTCAAATGTGTTGCTAACAGATGAGTGAAGAAAATGTATTTTTAATAATATTTTACTTAAAAGGTTCAATTTAGCAATCATTTCTGTTACAGGGGGCCTGGATGGCTGGACCCCAGTGCAGGGTTAGGCTGGGCTGTTAAGCAGATAGAGGGAGAAATAATGGGAAGAATTATGAGGGAACAGGGTTAAAATAATATATCTATAAATAGGAACAAAAATATAAAAGTATATAAAATAATCCAAGACAAAATAACAGAGGTAAAGATACACGTGGTATATATAGTTTGTATGTTAGTTTTCCATCTGTGTTGTGCAAAACTGCCTCAGGCGAGAATCGAACACGGATCCCCCGCATATCGCGCGGGTGAGTTTCCGCTGAGCTGACACACCGTGAGAACTCAAAGGCGATATATTTTCTTCAAAGTATGTCAGGGGAGAATGAATGAATGAAGTTGCGGGAATAAATACCAACTGTCGCGCCTCTTATAGGCGAATCTGAGAAGGCGCAGAGAGCGCCAGCAACACGCAAATGCATTTAAATCGACTCCGTAGCGTTTAAAGAGGATCACACCGCCGAAGCAGCAGAGAGCCGAGCTCTGGTTTAGAGCAATGAAAGGAATCCCAACAGATTACCTCAGGTGTTAAGCCCCACCCTCTGATCTCACCTGCACGAAAGTGCAATCATTCATTAGACGCCGAAGCGTTTGATAGAAAAGACGCTGCCGGCAGCAGAGAGCGCAGTGCTCAGATTAGTATTCAGGACAAGAGAGGAAAGAATCCCTAACAGATGACCCTAGACTCTAAACCCTACCCCTGATCTCACCTGTACCAAAGTGAGATCATTAATTAGACGCAGTAGCGTTTGGAAGATTAAATCTGCCGAGCAGCAGAGAGCGCAGCGCTCAGGTTAGGAGGCAGAGGAGGAGAAAAGTGTCCCTACTAGATTACCTCGGACCGAAGTCCTACCCCGTGATCTCTCCTCTACAAAAGAGAGACCGATACCTCACGCCGGAGCGCTACATTACCTGAAAAATGGTCAGAAAGAGCGACAAGAGCGCTGGGCCAAGAAGCTCTTTAAATAAGCCAAGAAACAGGTGTCTCTCATCGTGCCAAATTGCCCCGGTGTCTGCTGGGAGCTGGAGTTCTCCTCTAGCAGGAGAACCCTCCTCTAGCAGGAGAACTACACTGCTGTGGCCACCTAGTGTCAGACCGTGGCACAGCACGACCCCTTACAATTTATTTCCCAAACAAATACTGTAGTTTTCATTTAGTTCATAGTTTAAAAAAATGAAGAAAAGTTTTGTCCAGACTTGTAACTGTTATTGTAAATGGGAGAAAAAGAGTCGATTAAAGGCATTTAGTGCTCTAAGTCATCATAGCCTTCCCTTAACCCCCATAACTCACTGATCAATTATGTAACATTTACATAGACAAATTGTACATTCACTTTATACTGTAGATGACTGAGTTTGGTAACACAGTCCATAAAGCAGGGCATCAACTTTATATAAATTAATACCACCACATTATTACAAACATTGTACTAAAAGTGTGGTGAGCTTATTTGAGGATAACTGATTAACTTATTCAAGCTATGATTTAATCATTCATTTATTCATTATCTAAGCCACTTATCCTGCTGATGAGTCATGAGGGGTCCTGGAGCCTATCCCAGTGCACAGTGGGCTTAAGACAGAAAAGCACGTTGGACAGGTCACCAGTCCATTGCAGGGCATACTCACACATTCACAACAAGAGGCAATGTAGGGGCAATCTGACTGCATGTCTTTGGACTGTGGAAATAAACTGGAGCTTGCAGAGGAAACCCATGCAGACATGGAGAGAACATGCAAACTTCACACAGAAGGTACCCTGGCTGGGCAAATTGAACCCTGGCCTTTCTCATTGCAAGGCAACAGTGCTACTCACTGTGCCACTGTGCTGCCCCAAGATAATATAAATAATAAAAATCCCACAGACCCACAAGACAAACTATTTAAAGAGTAAAATACCCACTGGTCTATAATGTGAAAACCGTATGTGGGGAAAAAGTCAAATCAGCAACAACTAAATTTGGGGTAATGAGGGTGGAACAGGAAAAAACAGGTATGAAGGCTTAATTCATATCTCTGCCTTTAGCCTAAACAAAATCATATTTAGACATGCAGTACTCACAAGCATAACATATTAAAGTCATAGTTAAAGCAGAACTGATGTAAACTCTCCCCTGCATTGTTCATGCTCACACACATCCTTTCTGGCCAGCAGTCCTGTACACAGGCTGAAGCTCTGGGTGGAGATCAGGACGTCCGGCTGTTCTTATCCTTATCCAGCTGGCCCGAGTCACTCCTCCTCTGTTCTTATCTCATACATGTATACCCTCCCTCTTGCTCCACTCCTCACTCTTTCTCATTAACGTCTTGCTCGTCATGAGACCCTTGATTTTTAAACCACTCATTACGTTGTTTTGATATACCACTTCATACAAAATATAAAATACTAAATTAATGTGTCCTGTTGACTTTTTATAGGTCGCATTCTAGAGCAGATTTACTGCAGGTCAGGATGCTCTCTGCCCCCTGAGCCTTGCCCTCACTACCCTCATGGAAGAATTGCATGTGTTTTTGCATGTGGTTATGTAAATAAGATTAGCTCATATGAAAATCTAGTGAATGTGTGTTTATACATTATACACTGAAAGTGCATGTGATCTTAAGTAAATCAATGGCATCTGAAAATATGCTGGTCAGGGTAATGATGGATTCAGAGCCAGTTTCCCCCAAGGCCTGGATGCCAGGTACAAATCCACAGCAGAGCAAATCCACCTACTGCATGGTTTTGGGAGGTGGGAGTAAACCAGGGAACTTGGAGGAAACCCTTTGAAAACATGGGCAGGAGGTGTGAAACTCCTGCATAAAGTGAGAGAAATTAAAATAAGCATGCCAGATGCTGTTGCTTAAGTAGTTCTTGAGATATTAACACGTGTCAGTTGCAGCACTCCACTTGAACAAAATTTCACAAAATTTGGTGTGCATCTAACGAATGTGGTAGTGATGTAGAGTATGAAATGTAGTGAACTTTGATGCTTTACATCACAAGCTATTGGCTAGTGAAGTGTTATATTTTTGCTTTGAACAAACGAATCGCTATGAGCTAGGGTAATGTGCCTCCTACAGGCCAATTTGCCATAAAACGTTCATAATTTATACAAGGGCAACACAAACCTAAGGACCAAATTCTCATGTTCCTGCAGACATCAGACATGTTGGGCTACAACCATACCAAGTGTCATGTGGACTGGTGAGGTCTAAGATATCATTGATAAATAAATGAAGAAAAAAACAATGGAAGAAGAAGAAGAAAAACTTTGACAAAAGCTATATGACTGCCAACACTGCTGCATTAGTCATAAAACACCTTCACTAAATGTGAATCATTTCTGAAACATGAGAACTGCCTAAAATCTACAGTCCTGTGATTGATGGACTTTAACATGCTTGTGGATGTGCAGGAGAGAGAAAAATATTTCTTATGCTCATTTATGTATGTTCACTTAATAATTCTATAATCTATCATTTGTTTTTATTTCCCAATATAATGTTTTGCTGCCATATTAAATTTCTCAATTGAAGGATTTTTTCTGTACTGGCAACCAAACTCGCTAAGCAGATTTTTGTGCAGCGTTTATACACCTTACATAACAACATAATTATAGACCTGGGTGATTCCACTGTTATCAGACAGAAAGATGACAGAATCCCCTCTAATACACAGAACTTGCAAATATGTTCAAATAAAATAAGAAAATCAAATAATTAAACATAAATCTGTGATAGATTGAAACATGGTACACATTTTACAGATACAGTGCAAAACGTGAAGTCGGATTGATTTTGAAGATAACCAGGGAGCTCAGACTGCTTTCAGAGAGGATTAGTGCATACAAGACCTCTTGTACTTTCAACTAGATTTACTTATACAAGCTAAAGTGCAAAGTCACATGGCTCTAAGAATAGTTGAGATCAGTCTTAGTCTATGATCATAATCAGAATTCCTTTCCCTTATTCTCACATGCTCCCATAATACAGACCCTGCAAAAGCTCTGTGTACTATTTATACTGTAATTACATCTGAACTCGGTGTGTGTGTGGACATGTTTTTACATCTTGTTCCCACAAGGACAGGAATATCTGATAGTTTTGAACATTTAGCTGTACTCCATGAGGAAAATCACAAAAATTGCAATTCAAAGTAAAAGAGTGAAAAGGTTTGGGATTTAGGTGTATGTATAGCTTTAATAGTAATGTCAGTGGAATGTTCACAATAGTGTAGCAAAGCAAATGCACACACTGAGCTCCACACACGGGTCAGGATCCTGAACTGAACAGTTGTGGTGAACTGACGAGGAATGTGACATATGTTATTGAAACAAGGCCACCTGATGCCTCTAAAGACCAACTGCTTTGCATGTTATTGTGTGAATTTGCCTCTGCAGACATTGGCACCAGGGACCTACTTTTTCAGCCAACATGTAAAGGGGTCAGGATCCTGTGTGCTTCCCCCAAATCAAATTTAGCAAACATTCCTGGAAGTGGCCAGTTTTCTTTCCACATTCTTTTGATTGTGTACAGTCATGTATGGCTTATACAGCCTTAACAGGGGAGTGACTTCTGAATAAACATTTTTCTAGTTCCATGACTGTAAATGTACTTGTCGGTGTAATATTTTAGACTTTAATAACATTCAGAGTTATTAAAGTTCAGAACCATTAGATGTTTTGGAAACAATTTTCTCTCCGGAGAGAAATTCCCTCATGACTGATTACAATTCCGGATGATGTGAAATACTCCTTGTCACATTCAAAAGCTCCTTCAGGTTCCACACTCGAGTGTGCTGCCCTCATCTCTCACACACACTGCCTAAAAATGGGGATTTATTCAAGCACTACAGCCATAAAAGGTTTACCATTTCAGGCTTAGCCATCGCTCAGCCCCTTCTCCTCCCTCTCTTCAAGGCATCTAAGTGCTATCTTGCCCCTTGATTTGTCTCTATCAGGGGAATTCCACCAAGTATTTCGTTTTCTACTCTTTCTATTTCTATGAGCCTTTATCTACTGTGTGTTTCCAGAAATGAATAAATTGAACAGACTGTAAGATAACCATGTCCGGTTTCTCTCTTTTCAGTACATGTAGTGCGAGTGGCCAGTGGGTCTGTGAGCAGTATGCCTGCCTGATAGAACAAGACATGATCCAGGCAGTGAACCGAGGAAACTATGGGTAAGAGCCATGCACTCACTGACCCTCTGAGAATCCACCTTTCATCTAACTTCACTAATGCCACACACATTCATGAGTTCACATGTCCAAAAACTGTCCTTCCACTGATCTTACTTAATAAGATCACTTCTGTCTTTTCTGCTTTAGCTGGAAGGCTGCTAACTACAGTCAGTTCTGGGGTATGACTCTGGATGAGGGTTTGCGCTACCGTCTGGGCACTAAGCGGCCTTCTCGCAACATCATGAGCATGAACGAGATTCAGGTGAGTGGTATAGAAACTGTGGTAGTCCAGAACTCAGATAGTTTCCCATGGGAACTGCTCTCAGTGATCAATGGGATCAGAACTGATTCATCTTTTAATACAACTGATGACATCTTTACATTCTTTATTATTTGCATTGTACATGGAGTCCCAGGGGCAGTGGTATCCCAGTATGTTAGGACTCTGGGTTGTTGATCGGAAGGTCAGGGGATTGAGCCCTGACATCAGGGCTGCCCCCGTTGCCACTGCAGGGTGCAATGCACACACAGAGCTGGTCTGCAAGGGTTGCATCAGGAAGCGCATCCGGCTTAAAAACCTGCACCAGATTAAAACATGGTGAGCCCAAGAATGGGAGCAAGCCATTAAAAAAAGGAAGATTAAATTGTAGATGGAGCACCAGTGGATTGAAAAATTAAAGCCTTCACTGGTATTCCATGTACAATTTACTGGTTCACTGGTCCATGTCAGCGCTTCTCAAATGAGCATATCCTACCTTTTGGGATATTCAGATATACTGCATAGTGTTCTTAAAAGAATGTAACTATTTTCAGGTATCCAAAAAAAAAGAAACCCAAAAATAACATCAAATTGTCAAAAAAAAAAAAAGATAAATTCTCACTCACTATTGCTCATGATGATGATGATGTTTCCAGCTTCTAGCTGGTTTATGATTCATATTGCATTCAGTATGGCAGAAAACGTGATTTTCCCTGAGTACTTAAAAAAATTAGTCTGCTTTAAAGTGCTTTAAAGATTTTGTCCATATTCAAGAGATTACAATTTCATTCCTGACATGACCTTCAATGGTTGCTGCTCAAAGAGAACATAACTGGCCAACTCACTCCAATCATCCTCCGTTCTCTGTCTATCAGAGCCATGTTGTCTTTCAGCTCTGTTCTTTCAACATGAAAGATGGTAATCCTGTTCTCCAAACACTGGCATGTCTTCGCTCATGTACAGCACAGTTAGTGCTAAGATGTTCCATGAGCAGCAGTTTTAAAAGATGTTGTAGGGTGTTTTTTTTTATCAGAGAAAGCATGTGTTAGCTTACAGCTTCTCAATCCTTCCCATTTCATAGAAAAACAACAGCTCTTGGGAGTAAATAAACTGGAAGAAAAGTGTGTAAAATTAAATAAATTTAAAGTCATGACTCATTGAAATGCCTGTCTAGCCTCGGGCACATCAGGTTAAGCCATTACCCACAGTAATTAGAGTAATGTAGCGTGCTCAGTGGAAACCATTCATGTAAAAACAGCGTCCATGATTTCCGCATTTGTTAGATCTCTGCGAGATGTCTGCTTTACTGACTTATCCCATCTGCTCGAGAATGTAAGAGAGCTTTAATGGTATGGTTGGTTGGGTACTCCCTCATCCTGCCTCTGGCTGTTTTGATCACACTCAGTGAGGCCTTCAGTCTCCTGCTAGGGCAACCTGTACATTCCCCATAAACAAGCATGAGAGAGAATACTCCAGACGAGAGGGGAAATGAATTGGAACAAGATGAGAGAGAAAAACACAATCGCATAGCCAGACACTACAAAACATTTCCCACCCCTCTCCTTCAACATGTCTTCACCTGCCTCATGTTTCTACAGACATCCATTTATAACGCTGTCTATCTGCTCCGTGCACACACGCTGGATCAGCACTGGATCACACTGCGCACACTTTAACACACTCCTGAGGAAAAGCACATCGTTTTCACATCTTTACCCTCAACACCAATGAAACCTTTCTGCAACTGGACTTTGAACTGCGACGCATTCCAGAGGTTATAATAAGTATCCGGTAGAACCATTAAGATGTTAACAAAAGGAACGGAGGAATGCATGACTCTGCATTTCCCAAGAAGAGTTGCAAAGTCCAGCAATTTCCAAAGCTAACTCCACAGACACTTCATATGGAAGAATTTTATTTAGTTACTCAGTGACATGACTGAAATAATTTCAGGTTAGGACAACTTTACATAACATTAATAATTACTGCTACCCACTCAAAAAAAAAACGAGAGCGTCAGCTCATTAATCAGACGGATTTCATTTTTTTAATGCAAATATTCACGCAATGATAAATAAGCAGATAATACGACTGTCATGGTTTAGGATACTGACACTATAATAAAGTTTACATGGATTTTGGAACAACTTTAAAAAGCTGAGATTTAGTGGTACACTGCTGATGTTTGTGTAAGAGATCATGTTAGAGCTCTGATTCTTACTCTCAGGGCCATATCCAGGATCAAAGTTTCACTGAAGTCCACATTGCAGAAATGTCGTTCACTCACTCATTTTCTAAGTTGTTTATCCTACTGGGTAAGGGTCACATAGGACTAAAATTTGTACTAAAGCATTTAAGCTTGTTTGAGGGGTAAGCTATGACTCATTCATTCATTATCTAAGCTACTTAGCCTACTACTGGGTCGCGTGGGGTGTTGGAGCCTATCCCAATGCTCACTGGGTGAAAGGCTTGCCAGTTTCCCAGTCCATCACAGGGCAGACACACATTCACACAAATAGACAATTTTAGTATCTCCAATCTGCAATAGTATCTCCTGACTTCCATGTCTGTGGACTGCTGTGAGGTTAGAACGCTACCAACTGTACCCCTGTACTGCCCACATTCCAGAAATGTGTTTTAGTTAATATATCAGAATGCCGAATGTACACTATATCAATTGCTAGTATTTAAATTCAAATTTTTCCTTTATTCTAATCAGTTTGGTCTTCCGCCAGTTCCCACCCTCTCCCCAATCACGCAACAGCTAACACGCAGGGAAAGTGAAAGCTAACACATGCTTCCTCTGAGATATCGCTCAGCCACCCTGCTGAGTCACAGGACAACGTAACACATCAGCTTATATTTGCCCACAGCTGGCCAGCGCAAGTGTGACAGACACAGCAGAGAATCCGCCATTCCTCTTATCCTTTCATGTTTCTATTAAACAACTAACTCTGACTCCAGATAAAACGTATTTGATTGAGTTAAATCAGTTGTTCAGTCGCCTGTTGATTTCCTCTGAATACCTCAGAGTTGTTTATGACATGCTTGCTTTCATAATTTCTTAATAATGACACAGACTTCATATTCAATAAGCACATAGTAGAACAAAATCTTTGCAAGAATGATTTGTTTTTTATTTATTTTGCTGAATTGAATTATTTCTATTTGTCACTATTTCCTCTCTGTGTCTCTGACACTTACTGTAACAGTAAACAAATTACATATTAACGAATAATATCTCAGAGATCTTACCATGAATACGTTGTTTATTTCATGTCATTATTATAACTGATAGAACTGAGGTGTTCACTGTATTTTTATATACTTTACAAAAGAATTTTGTTGAACAAACATAACCAAATGAGCTTTCTAGGAAAAAAGATGAATTATTTGAAGTAACTAATAAGAAAGTGTGCTGTTTCTAGTTTGAACTAAAATACACGAGCGGCACCAAGCACCTTGTGGTTATTGTAAAATCCTGTAAATACTTGCAAAAAAACCCTTCTGAATTGACCTCGGTCCAGACCACGGTCTTCTCACATCCAGTTAGGTCTATGCTTACTGTAGATCATACCTTTATTATTGACTTCCCTCCTTATCATTGCTCTGGTAAATGTTTTTATATATATTGAAAATCTGGCTGCAAGAATTCTTTCTCATGTGCTTTTCTTCACCTTAAATCATATTATTCAAAGACTTCAATGAATTATTCAGGCCGTGCAGTGAAACTAATAGAAAAAGTATGTAGTTACATCTGGACCCCATGCCAGGTTCTGGCAGTTATAAATTGCTTGACATGGCAGCTTCACAAAGAAAGGGCATTAAACAACAGGAACAATTTATTCTCATTATGAAAACAGCATCTGTTATTACAAATCATTGCAGCGACTACTGTAGTCTCATTAAAGCTTTAATGTATAAGGTGCATTGCACTGAATTTTATGACATTTGCTGACAGCTCATTAATGCACATTCTTTAGATGAACATGGATAATAACAAACACCTACCCAGTTATTTCAATGCTGCTGAGAAGTGGCCAGGAAAAATCCACGAGCCGCTGGACCAGGGCAACTGTGCTGCCTCATGGGCCTTCTCCACAGCAGGTGAGTTACAGGACGAGTTATACTAATATATATAACTGTATATCCACATATTAACACAACCTTATAAGCTTTCCTTTACTTCACTGTTCTCCCTATCTCCTCAGCTGTAGCATCAGATCGAATCTCCATTCAGTCCATGGGACACATGACCCCTCAACTGTCACCGCAGCATCTGATTTCCTGTGACACACGTAACCAAGGCGGCTGTGCCGGAGGACGCATCGACGGCGCGTGGTGGTACCTGAGGAGAAGAGGGTAAAGTCTGTTTGCAAAAAAAAATTGTTTATTATATAAAATTTAAGTTATCCATGGTTGGGAATATATTTAATCTGCAGTATCTTGTGTGTTTGCTTGTTGCTTCACAATCTAATCCCATTTCAGGGTTGTGACAGAGGAGTGTTATCCATTTAATCCACCTCAGCAGACCCCCGCTGAAGTGGGACGCTGTATGATGCAGAGTCGCTCAGTGGGCCGAGGGAAGAGACAGGCCACGGCCCGCTGTCCCAACGTCTACAGTTACCACAACGAAATCTATCAGTCCACCCCGCCTTACAAACTCTCCACAAGTGTAAGAAAACACACTCCCAGAGCATGCAACAGCCTCACACCCAGTACACCCAGAACACACTCCCTAATCTTATAGAATGGGTAGGTTTACATGTCACACATTAATCTACCTCAGCTGCTTAGTTTAGTGGGTATAGCAGTAATAGCTCAATGTACTGAGATTAACCAACTCACATAGAAATGAATGGTCATTAAAAGCAGCACCTTCAGTTTTGCTAACTTACATCCTTTAATATATGCCAATTCTAAGGCACCCAAACTCCCAAGAGTTACTCAGATGTGACACCAAGCACGCAACACAATCATCAAATAACTTTACATGAGCTAATCTAATCATTCTCAATTCTGATTGGTCAGACAGTGATGATTCATTTTCGTTCCAACTATAATTCAAATTCAGGTTAAAATGTAACATTGATCAATAAATTATAAATAGAAATTGGTATATGGTATAAGCAGTGAACGTAAAATAATCACAGGAACATTGTTATCTGTGCAGCACCCTTTTACCCTGTTCAGCTTGGTGAACTCTGTTCTTTTTCACTCGCAGGATAAAGAGATAATGATGGAGATCATGGATAATGGTCCTGTGCAAGGTATGTGATAGGGGTGTGGGAATGTAAGAATGCTGAGGTGGAGGTGTACATTGCACTAGTTAGCACTTGGTATTCCAGAAATGCCCTGATTCCCTGGTTTATTACCACAGATACTCAGCGCCATACAGTAATGAAAATGCAGAGGTACTTTGAGTCTGTGCCAAACACTTTCACACAGGAGGGAATTATCACCACTTTTCTTTGCTCTATTTTTCCTTTCTCTGGCTTAATGTAAAATAGCCAGATTATTTATGCACACTAATTGTCCAAATGAAAATGACAGAATAGCCAAAAGTGCTTAGAACCTTTTAGTATTTTATATCTCTTGCAGTAGTGTGTATATCAAAGTCCAATCAGTTGAAGAAAGTTCTCAGTTCTGAACTTTGGCTGTAGTCTCAAAGGTCAGCCGTAGGTGGATGAGTGACATCAGCAAAACACCTCTATAAATAGACTCCCCATTGAAAAGCTATTCTATAAGAACAAACCCTGACATGGCCGTGCTTTATGTAATGGGTGTGTGCCTTCTTATTTTCCATTTTAGCCATCCTGGAGGTGCACGAGGATTTCTTTGTGTACAAGAGTGGAATCTACCGACACACCGGCGTGAATGTACACAAAGCAGCACAGTATCGCAAGCACGGCACACACTCCGTGAGGATCACAGGGTAAGAGCTGCCCTTTCCCACAGCACTCAAGCACAAAGTGACCTTTCCCTTCATGTTTTAGAAGTAAACAGGAGGATGTGAATGCACCTACACTGCAACATGTCATGTTAGCGAGTAAAAAATATCTTAAATATAGTTTGGTTTATCTTGTGTTTCCAATTTTGTTGGATATAAGATTTTATAATGTAAGATATAATATAAGATTTTTAAGTTCTAGATATATATTTTAATTTGTTTCAAGCTTTACATTATCTCCAGCTGTATTATACATTTAGAAATGAGACTATTTCAAGCTTGTAATTAGAATAGAATTGGTTATACATTGGCTTAATGATCTTACATTTGGTTTATTGTAATCTTTTAAAAGAAACTACTAGCTACATTTGACTATATTCAAGTGTAGTTAAGACCCAAACAAAGTCATTTTTAAAAGAATGGTCAAACTTTTAACTTTTAAGGTGTCTTGCCTTGGATTAAAAATGTCCAAATGAACAAGTAACCAAGATGATTGTGTTTTATGTTATGAAGAAAAATAGAGATAAAACTCAAGTCCATGGAGCTCTGTCCAACATCCAGACATGCTCCTCGTTACCACAAAAATGCAGACACAACACTTAGACACAAACCCATCTCGCTGAGCCGACCACGCCCTGATCTCGTCTAATCAGATACACAGTCTACTGCTTATATACTAAAGTACTGAGGTGAAGCTAGAAGCCAGGGTTTGGTCAGGGTTTGCTGTTTTCAGCTTAAGCAAATACTTTGATTTTGTTATAAGACGAATATATTATGGCTAAATATAGTCATCAACTTGTCTGAAATAGTTTTAGTTTTGAAAAAAGACTGTATAATGAAAATATATTTCACTCATTTGGTTATTGTTAGTTTGGGTAGAGGTTTAGCTGAAAAAAAAAATGCCCAAAACAAACAGCAGCTTTATTTAACCTGAACCGTTTTCATTAAGACTTTTCCTCCCATGAACCTTTTCTTCCCCTTTCATATTTCTAAAATATGTTTTACAAAATACAAAAATATGCTTCATTTTAATTCTGTCTGAAATCAAGTGTCAAATTTGCATTTTATTTAATCCAAAGAGCCAAAGGATTTGTTCATTTAGAGACATTGACCACATGATGTAGTCCTGGAAGTGAAAGATTTATCGATCCAGAGCCAGATATATCTTTCATCCAGTCACTCGGAGATGCCACTCTGATATGAGTATGTGTTTCAACCTCCCTGCAGACCCTAATTTAGGGGTAAATTACAGATACAATAGACATTCATCTAGCAGGACTGATGCACATCTACAGCAAAAAGCCTGGTCATTTTTAATTTCCCCTCTCATAAACAATACTGAGTGCAGCCACAGTAAAGGCAATGTCCATGTTACTACTTGAATATTAAAGTGTCACCATTGCCATCAGATTGTGTTTGATTACACTGGACCTGGAAGCTGGCTCTGGGTTATTCATGGCAGATGAGTGGATGTCTGAACCCTGGCTTTTCTCCTCTCTGTATCATTCGCTGACTTTGTGATTCTTTTGATGAATGGGACTCAAGGCCTGTGGATTTGTGGAAGATGGGCAAGAAGAATGCTTTTATGGTGTAAATCCTGCCATGGAGTGAGTTGTTAAGCTGAGAGTATGGGAAAGTTTACAGAAAGCTTGTTGATGTCTAGTGTGATGGAATGGTGTTGTCTGACCCACTGATCCTGACTCTGTAGAACAGTGAGTGGGCATAAACCTTCCGTAGGATAGGGATGAACCAGGAGCCATGCTATGTTTGGTATTGTTCAAGGCCAAGGGCAATAAAGAGGGGGAGAGCGCTTTGCGGCACCCTTTCACTTTATCCAATATAGAGAGTCATCATAGTTTTCCCTTGAAAGTCTTCGTATTCTGTTTTCTTTATTTTAGTACACAGTGTTCAGATGTTTTTTATACTATCTTTGGTTTGCTGGTATGAACCAGGATTTGACTTTTCCCCAGATTTGATTCCCAGATTAACTCCAAGAATTTCAAGTCAATATGTAAGCACTCCCACACAGGCAGATGAGCAACTATTCTGATCCATGCTAGAAATAAAACAAGGAACATTCTGGACAAACCTTCAGGAACATCCGGGCAACAGCAGATCTTTAACTGATGCTTGAACATCTACTGTAAGGAAAGCAGCTCTGCCTGAGAACAAGACGCGCTAGAGCAGCAGGGAGGGAGGCAGGCCACACTGAGTCTGAGCTCACAGACCTCTCAGAAATGTCATCATTGATGCACTTAGAAGGCAGGCGGCAGCCATGTGCTTCTTCCTGATATGCACATCCTTCCTAAAGCCAGAGGAAATGGCAGGAATTCTAACTCCTCAAGTGAGAACTCCTGGTCTGGAATGTTGGCATCCGTACAGCACTGTTTTCTGGATATGTTTAGTTCTTGTGAGAACAGTCCTGTCTTTGTTGGTTTCAAGGGCACTAGGTTCAGGCTCCATCTGAGAGCTGAGATCAAATATATTCAAATGTACCAACATTACACTGATAGATATAACATATATAAACTCTTGGTACATTTATGCATTCATGTTAATATAGAAATAATTTTTATTGCTATGTTTTTGTGTAGGTGGGGTGAAGAAACAGATTACACTGGGAAAATACACAAGTTCTGGGTAAGGAATATTCAAGAGCTCAAACAATTCTCTCATATGGGACATGAAATCTAAAATTAGTAGCAATACACACACACACGTATACGTATATGTATATGTATATATTTATAAAACAATGCTCTTCTGCAGATTGCTGCCAACTCATGGGGCAAGAACTGGGGTGAAGACGGCTACTTCCGCATTGCACGAGGAGAAAATGAATGCCAAATCGAGGCTTTTGTGATTGGCGTGTGGGGCCGGATAACCATGGAGGACATGCACAGCCATCACCATCACCATGGAAGACGCAAATAGAGATGCCCAGTCACGTGCGTCTCTGATCCTTGTGCCTCCTTCTGAGATCCGTGTGCACCTCATCGCCAGATTGAACAAACATAAAAGACTCAGTCAAGGCAGGAGACTTCAGTATGGTTTCCATTAAAGCCAATATATATTCTACAGAATATATTATTCTCGCCAGTGCTGATAAGTGTTCAGAAATAGCCAGTCCTTTTTTGTTGTTTGAATGTGGCCAATTGAGGATTGAGCCTCTAATGCTTCCCTTTTCTCTGTGCAAGAAAATGCCAATTGAAAGTCAGTTCAGTTATTGGACAATCAAAATTATTTCATGGAGACTTGCCTGTAACTGTGAGCTCAATACCGCCCCCTGGTGGTCACACAACTTAATTACACTTACATATCCTACGATAACGCTATGAGTCTCAGTGGTCTATAACTGATTAGAAAGATGGCTATATACTATTAATCTTCTTATTTATTTGGTTTTTATTAGCTATCCTCTGGTAGTTTAGAGTAAATAACAGCGTGTGTGAAACTCAGACTCACTCTATGTGCATTTCAGACAGCACATTCCAGCACTGGGATTAAGCACACTGGCACACAGGCAAGACGATGTGACAGTGAAGTCAGTCATTTCTGTACCGCTTATTCCCAGTTACGGGGTCACGGGGGCAACTCTGAGCGCAAGGGCAGGAACCAACCCTAGACAGGGCGCTAATCCATCGTAGGTGTCATACACATTCACATTCACACTCGCATTCACACACTAAGGGCCAATTTTCCCATCACCAAGTCACCTACCTGCATGTCTTTGGGTCTTTGGAGTACCCGGAGGAAACCCACGCGAACCCATTGAACCCGGGTCCTTCTTGCTGTGAGGCGACAGCGCTATCCACTGCACCACCGTGCCGCCCTGACAGTGAAGTGAAAGATTGAATACATTACTGGTTATTTATTAAAAAAAAAAAAAAAAACAACTGCTATTATTTTTACAGAAAATATGGTTATGGTTGGGGCCCCATACAAATCTCTGCCAGAGAGCCAGCAGTGCTTATTCAGTATCAGATCATCTTCTGTTGTAGACGAGGACACTTTTAACTGCAGAATAAAATCCACAGACCCCCTCAGTGCAGATTTATTTAATGAACTCTTTTTAAATGTAGACAATAACATTCTGCTGATTTCTTGGAGCCAAAAAGCTTTTTTTTTAATTTCTGAACTTTCCACTAACAAAGCACAGTAAGTCCAATTAAAACTCTTTAAATAAGTAGGCAGTCTATAAGACTGCAAGATTTAATAATAATATTTGAGCTTTGATTACAATGGGCTGTGATATTCTAACTAAATTGTACAAATAAATACACACACCCTGACTGTACTTCTGTTGGAAATCATAAAGCTATACATAGACATTTCCTTTGTTTTATTGTATTAGTGAATAGCTCTGTCCTCCAACACATTTAGTGTAGTGACACATAATGGATGACCTAGAATACCCAGTCATTATTTTTTTGGGTTACAATCTTAAAATATTTCAACTAACACTTCTAATTAGATTTCTTTTCTTTTTTTTTATGTTTTGGATTGTAATGTTGTAATGTGATTGTGACTAGAGTCGAGCCTTGCTGATTCTGAAATACAGAAATCTCATAACAATACAAACGAATATAAACGACGTGCATAGACGATGTTACACAGAGATCTTTGTCTGCTATCTTTGTTTTTATTCTACAGATTATTATTTTTAAAGAAGCAAAACCTATTTTGAATATTTTTTTCATATGTGCAAATGCTACTAGGGGGGTGCAATATAATTTGATACAGTTTTCCATCTTACAAGCAGGTCTCCATAACTGCTAGGAGCAAAAGCGTGCAATTCCATGGCGGCTGAGTATTTCAGAGGCTCGGAGTAAATCTAATATTCTCACCACAGGAAATGATTTTTTTTATAACTCCCCCTCAGCCACTAGCCTCCATACATGGGAAGAAATGTGTCTGGATACAGTGGTATACTCAGTTAATCAGGTGCAGATTTCTTCTTCTGTTTTTTTTTTTTTTTTTAAACCAAAGATGAGCTGTAAATCATGTCTCGTCTCTTCACGGCAGCGTCACACACTTCCTCGAATTAAGAGCATGGCTATACAGTACAGCACTGGGTAGAATAAACACAGCTGCTCACTTTGCACATTTCCTAAGACTTCCATAATGCAGTGTGAACAGTCACAGTACAGCCTGTAACTAGATGACTGATCATATAATCACTAATCATCTTGTTACATGCAGGAAAGTGAAGTCTCATCATGAACATGGGTGCTGCTTTCTTCAGGTCATGTATACTCATGTATAATCATGTGTTTATCTTAACACACACAAGCCTCTGCTACTGAAATGCATTTCTCTACTTCTGACACATCAGTACCATTATAAGCTATTATTAACAGACGTAAACTTGACATCAACCTGACACTTGATATCCAACGTTGTGCTGTTTTTAAAGCAGCGCTAGACTTCCATGATCCATCCACTCAGTAAGAGGATTCATTTTCCCATTTAGTCACCCAGAGATAAAGCGCTCACACAGGAGGAGTGTGTTAGGAGACTGAACAATAGTCATGCAGAGGAAATGGGTTTGGGGGTGATAATGTATTCTTGTGTCTGCTGTATGGATAATTAGTGTCTGTTGGGTTATAAATCTTTGCTTAAAATATTTCCCAGTGTAGGTTATTTTATTAGATTGAAGAGAGAGAGAGTATGATCTATCTGACTGTTTAAGAAGCAGGCTTGTAAATGATATCCCTTTGGTCTTTTGATGCAATGTGTATTATTTTGCTGTCACTTGTATAGTATGTATGGAACACAAACCACTGTAATGTCCACCTGTTATATGCAATAAAATCCAGATCCAACCATCATACAAACAGTTCCCCAGTTTCCCTCTGTACGAGATTACTAACCTATGAGATTACACGAGAAATGCTCAGAAGTACTGAACTGAATAACCTTATTATACATTATATTATACATACAGGGGTTAGACAATGAAACTGAAACACCTGTCATTTTAGTGTGGGAGGTTTCATGGCTAAATTGGACC
>JANCOA010000033.1:7299868-7317181 GCA_024363135.1 Leptodoras oyakawai
ACACAAAATATTATTATACATTGCTATGCAGTAACAGTATATAATAGTACTATAGTAAGCACTCCAACATCTGTACAATCTAGAAGAGGATCACTGAGCTTAAATCAGGATCACTCAGCATTCCTAAAGTGTACCTGAGCTCAAAATCATGACATTTTTCAACAGTTCACTCGGATGGTATTAAGCCTCGGAGGCTTGGAAATGTCCAAATTACACCTGCCCACAGGATTCCATGCCTATTTTCATAGTTTGAAATGCCGTGTTCAGGGCTACTTTAAAAGACCCAGTTCACATTCTGATTCCACACATTTCATTCTAAATCCTATCACATCGTAAATGTGTTGAAACTGACCTTTACATCCAGATGAGCAATTCTGCAGTTATGGAGGTAGTGCAAAGCTTCTAAAATGTCCCGCAAGTAAAAGGCCACTTTCTCCTCAGTGAGGTTCCCCCAGCTGACAATGAAGTCCAGCAGACGTCCCTGATCAGCCCTGACCACACGCGCACGCACACAGTTATTCAGACACACACATTACACTCTGTGTAATAATGTATTTATATGTACTGCATGAGTGTACTCACATCTCAAGGATGAGTGCGTAACTGCTGGGGGTCTCAAAGATGTCCTGTAGGCTGATTATGTGAGGATGCTGCAGTCTTTTTAAAATGCTGAGCTCCTGTGTGACCTGATCACGTTTCATTAGTTTCTTATTGACCAGTTTAACAGCTACAGTCCGTTTGGTTCCCTTCTGGTCACAGCGTTTCACTACAGCAAAGCGGCCCCTGACACACAGAACAGGTTAACGTTGAATTTAAGTTTGAGTAATACACAAGTTATGCACAACCTCACATCATCTTATCCTCATTTAGAGCTACACAGTGCTATTTCACAAGCAAGGTGGAAATGTTCAAACCATCAAAGAAAGAAATTTTCTGCATTGACGCACAAAATGCTAACATAAGCTTAGATGTTCTAAAGATGTCAACAGTCGGGTCAACATTCTAGAAAAAAATGATTTCCTTTTTGCTGGTTACACTGCAATAATTTAAATTGCCTTTGAGCATTTCACATTTGATTTATTAGCCTTTAATTTCTGACTGCAGACGTTCTGCTCCCTGAATTGTGTTTTGTAAAAGCCATGTAAAACAAAGAAAGATTGTAGTCTTGTAATTTCATTTAATATGCATTTAATTGGACAGGGGTGGCTCAGTGGTTAAGGTGTTGGGTTACTGAACAGAAGGTTGGGGGTTCAAGCCCCAGCACCACCAAGCTTCCACTGTTGGGCCCTTGAGCAAGGCCCTTAACCCTCAACTGCTCAGCTGTATAAATGGGGTAAATGTAAGTCACTCTGGATAAAAGTGTCTGCCAAATGCCATAAATGTAAATGTAAATGTAATATTAAAGTGCTCCTGTCACATCCTTTGTGGCAGCAAGGGCATGACTGAGTACTGCTCTGGCAACGGGACACAGAGCCTGGAGCGTCAACGAAGTAAGTACTCACACCTGCTCCTTATTAATTAACCATCATACCTTAAAACCTTAAATCACACCTTATTAATTAAACCCAATTTCCCAGTGTGTGAGAGTGTGTAGGGAACCAGATGGCTTATGAGGAGAGAGAAGGAGAGCACGGGAGAGTCGAGACACAGAGCCCGAGCGTGTTCTTACTTTAAAGTGCTGCAAAGCTGAAATGTTTTTCTGTTGAATAAAACCCCGGTTTGTATTCAGTTCCCAAACTTGTCTCCTTTACATTTCTCAAAAGGTTCAATTCATTTTGACAGACCTAATATAAAACATTTCTCATGACTGAAAATGATTTGATTTACAAGTAGAAAGTAGTTATAGGGGAAAAACCTTGTACAAACTGATATGCAGTCCTGTTTATTAATTAAATCCTAAGCGGCCCTGAAATCCACACTATGACTCCATGTAACCAGCAGTTGTTCATATAGATTTAAAGGATTTAAATCTTACCTGCCCAATTCTGCCACCTCAGTGTAGAAAGACTCAAAGTTGTCTTTCCACATGACCCGGATTCCATCACTGGAGGTACCTATGATTAGATGAGATTTATGAGGTTACTTTCTATTTATGTTTCATTTGATCTCCATCAGTACAAGAGCATTACAATGTAATTCACGTGTGTGTGTGTGTGTGTGTGTATACTTACCCAACACCCTGAGACTGGCTGATGTCATCACACTCCCTACATCATTGGTGGCGATGCAGGTATAAATACCGTCATCCTCTGAAGCCACGCCCACGACGCGCAAAGTGGCCTCACCAGTCTCACTGGAAGATGAGCATCATGTTAAATCCATCATTCCATGCAGTACGTGTTAATGATTATTCACAGTGTTGTCCATGTCTTTGAATCCAAGCACATATAAGAATCTATACACTACAAAGGCACAGGCATGTACCTGTAAGCTATGCTGAAGTGGCCGTTGTTGCTCAGCACGCTTTGGTCGGGTCCCTTCCAAGTGACGGTGGCTTTAGGGCGGCCGCACACTTTACACCTCAGTGTCACACACTCACCCTTATCACAGGTCACATCACTCAGCGGGACAAGTATCTCAGGTGGAACTGCAGGAAAAATCAGGGCACTCATTATTTTCTAAACATAAACTACATAAAATGAGCCTTTAAAAGGTTCCAAAGGTGAAAAACAAACTTACCATCATAAATGTAATTCGGATTTAGAAGCTGCCAAAAAAACAAAAAAAACAAAAAAAGGTCAAGTTATAAGAAAACTTGTCAGATGATGGACAAATTTAAGCTACAGAACAGGAATTTGAGACGTGTTACCTTTACAGACACCTTGTTGGGTAAACCCTCTCTGGACTTCCTGTATCCATTTTCAAGCTTGGCCTCTTTCTTTCCCTCCTTTTCTCTTCTCTCTGACTTCTTACGGATACGGAGGGACGTGTGCCATGAAGATGATTTCCTAGTTGAAAAAATCATTGAAATGATTGATGAAATGTGATTGTAACTTCCACGAAATGAGTGTTTCAGTGTTGCTGCTCTTACTTGATGCTTCCCTCTGGGGCATCCGGGGTGCTGGCTGAGGTGTGGCCCAACACGTAGCCGGGGATCCAGCCCTCAGCGGCTGGGCTCTGATCTGTAGCAGCGCGGAACACCAGGAACATATTTTGCTGGTTCGAGGCCAGAATCTGCACCACCTCACCCTGACACACATTAATCTCATCCTCTTTCAGAGCCACGTAGTCCTGCGTCACGAGCATTGTGGAAATGTTACTGCTGCTGCTGCTTTCACTCTGTGAATGTCAACACACACACAAATGACACACAAGGATACTTTTGTCGGACAATGTTTATATTTCACAGCCAGTGATCTACAGAAAAGTAGTGCAATCCTCAACCACACGACCACAACCATGCTCATATATAGTTAATTACCTATATATTCATCAAAAGACTGCATCCAGCTATTTATTGATAGCATTTGGAGCACTGTCTGTGTTTTGAGTGCAACCCTGAGAAATCATGCATAATGAAAACAAGCAGGTGTCTCACATAAAGAAGGGTGGGGTAAAAGGAGAGCAGAATTCACATCAAACATTTAAGGTGATTTGTACCCACTTTGCAAACTACAGTGTGCAGCTGAAACTAGAAACTAGATAGATAAAACTAGGATAGTAGGATAAAGAAAAGCTAAGAGAATTGACCATTATTTTCCAAATAGAATATGAGCAGGATAAGAAGTGTTAACATGGGAGAAGTCCAGACAGAGGAGAAAGAGAAAGCCTGTCCTCAAACATTATAAGTAAAATATGAAGTGAGAGAGTGCTGTGAGAGTTTGTAAAAGAGGAGAGAATGTCATCTCTCCAGATTCTGCCACATACAAAGATGCAGAAGTTAGTACACTGAGTGTGTGTTACAGTTCAGGAATGCAGAGTTGAAAATCCCAGTCATCAGAGGAAGAGAGAAGACAGGTTCTATGTGGGGTTAGTAAGGACAAGAGAGGAATAAAAGCAGCAGAATCTTGAGGAGGAGAGCTGCTGGGGTTGAGCTGCAAAAAGGGCTGAGGCAGAGCTCTTACCCCATTACTCTGAGTGGACTGGACCGACTGCTCGCTGGCCGAAGAACATGTGCTCATGCGGTCTGCATCTTTACTGTGGCTGGAATGCCGGTTGCTTTGGTTCTGATTAGGCCGGCTTGGTGTTTCACACACTTCGCCAGGAAAGGTGAAGGAGCCGGGCCGGCCGGCTGGAGAGCCTGGCATGGAGCTCCAGAAGGAGGCAGAGGAGGAAGGAGTGGAGCAGCCACCGTTCTTTGGCCCTGGGCTGCAGGGCGCCAGGAAGTCTTTGAAGCCTGGCGTGGCCATCGGAGTGCCCACTGGGGAGACAGTTCCCGGTCTGGGCTTCACCAGTGCTAATGGGGGCACTGTAGCTCGAGGGATCTGGGCTGGAATGGACAAATCTTGATTCTCTTTGGAAACATCCTCCACAGGCTCACTGCGTTTAGGCTGAGGACTGTCTGATAGCTTCAGCTTAGCAGAGTCTCGGCTTGTGTCAGGGTCTGTAGTGCAAGAGGGGAGGGGCCTAGGGGGCATACCTGAGATTTTGTTGGGGCCATCCGGCTCACTGGCTCCAGGGCCGAGGGCAGGAGAGTGATGTCGAAGAGGCTGAGGAAGCCGGGAGGGCTGAGGGATACGGGAGGGGCGAGAGCGACAGCCTGATGCAACTGGAACCGCCATACCCCCTCCACGAGCCACTCCCTGCCCCCCACTACTGACAGAAGGGCCAATCGGGGCACTCACACTCCCTCCCACATGATTCCTCTGATAGTCAATTGGAGAAGTCAGCGCTAAAAAAGAGAGGGAGAGAGAGAGAGAGGGAGAGAGAGAGAGGTCACTATACAGTAGGTTATTTAAGGAAGAGTGCATTCAGGCTCTGTTGTCAGAACAAACAACCTGATGCTGTTAAGTATATGTATACATATATGTCCTAATCATGTGTAGTTTTGTAGAGAGAGAGAGCATTGCAGACTCTTTGCTTTTTAAGCAAGAGAATTGTGTTTTTCCCCTGTGAAGCCTGAGACACTGGACTAAGCAGTGAAAGGGATGTCAGTGTAGACTGTTTCTCTGTGTGTCAAAAAGTTCAGCATAAATTTACAGAAAAGATCAGCTCCACTGCACTGCATTGGTAGCCATTTGGTCATAGCTCAGTTCTGATCTGCCACCTTTGTTAGTGATACAAAAAATGATGATTTTAGATGTTTATACTTTTGGCTATAGCAGGGTATTTTGGATATGATATGGTATTAAAGCCAGTTTTTAATGCTGTTTTTATTGGGGATGTCTTGGGAACTGAAATGTTTTATGACTGACGGGAAAAACTTGGTCAGTTGGTTTTGTGATTATATTGTTAAGGCTAGCTTAAGAGATAGCATTTCTAAAATGGATCATTTCAAACCACAACTGTGCAGTGCAGTCGTTATACCAGTGAGGAAGTTGCGCTGGGTCTCCAGGATCTGGTTGATCTGCAGTGTCCAGACCTGCCGGACTCCAGGGTGGGAAGAGTGCAGGAGAAAGGCCTCAATGCTGCCATTTGGCATTCTGGACGTCATAGTAAACTTACATGGGTCACCGTCTCCACTGTCCTCCAGACCCAAACAGCTCACCTGCACACAAACATAAACACAATAACATTAGGGCTGGCCACTATGGACAAAAAAAAGGTGATTATGCAACATAAATCAAAAGGAAAGTATACACTATTTTGTACTACTACTATTCAAAACACACACAAAAAAAAAAAATTATATATGTACTCATATATGGAAAGAATTTGTATTGAAAAGCTACGAGAAAATCAGCTAGTGTTACCTGAGCAACCTTTATGTTTAACTGATTATAAATATAAATATCCTTTTATAACATGATTATAAATATAAATATCCTTTTATCCTTATTTATAATTACTTGCATAGTTTTTATATTTAGATATACCATTTGATCAAATCCCAAATTCATTCTAGGTTTTACCGTCCAATTGCTGGGATGCAAATGATTGCAGATTGGTACATTCTACACAGTACATTACATGTTGTACACAGCATCAAACATGCAGCCCCAATAACAATCCAAAAGAACCAGAGGAGGCCTGGATTTAAGAACATACCTTGATGCTGTTCTTATAAAGGAAAGCAGGCATGGAGAAACCTCTCTTTTTATCCAGGGGCTCACTAAAAATAACAATCTGCTCAAAGAGGAAGACTCTTCGCTCCTTCATCCTGCCCAGAAGGCCTCCATCACAGTCTGACACCATGAAGGTGTCCTGCAAGAGGAGTCGACCCTGAGCCACTATCTTCCCCTGAAAGACAGAATAAGAACAAACTTGAATTCACCCGTTGATGGACGGAGGTGAAAGAAGCTATTAGTCCACATTAGTTTTCATTCTGACAAAGCACTGACTGTCTTACATCAAATCCCTGTAGCCGTCCGACATTCATCATGTCATTGCAACGCTTTGGTACAATGCACATGACCTCAACCGCTTTCTGCAATGAAAGAACATCACTGAGCAATCTAGTGGGAACTAAGCATTACATTAACACTCATCATGAACAACTTGCCCACCTCCAAATCCAGTGAGTCTAGCCCAGCTTTTTTGGAGAACTTTAAGAAATCCTAGAAAGAAAATTAAACAAAAACATAAGAATACTTGAGCAGGAAACCTGGTTAGACAACAATGTAAATTCTATGAAAGCTCTACAGTCCAGAGAATGAAGAAATCGATAGAGATCATTAGACCTTGAGCAGCAGCTGGTACTTCATGATTCTCTGCACTGGTTTGATGAGTAAGTCAGTGATCTGCAGCCTGTGACCCAAACGTTGCTTGAGGTCCTGCCAGGTAAGGACAAAATGCAAATAATTACATATAATCTAAAACTGCACTCTGAATTCTTACGACAACTAGTTTGATTATTTTACATGATTATGCCACACTTGTATGAAGCATGTACCTCAAAGTAAGTGTCAATGTACTCTGAGACAATGTGCTCAGATTTGGGTTTGTTCTGGCAGTAAACAATGTACATGTGCAACCTCCGCTCCTGCAATGACAGCATAACATCATAAAGATGTGCCATTTGGAAAAAATAATGTCTAAATGTACACTACATGAAGAAATGAACTCACATGTTTCACAAATAGAGAGCCCAGATGATCAGGGTCATCAAGGCACTTTTGCAACTCTCCCAAAAAGAAACTGAAAGAACAGGGGTTATGAGTATATACATTGTATACATACATACATATATATAAATAAAATGGCAATGACTGCACTTGTGTGTGCATATTTATAGTAGGAGAAGGACAACATACTCCCGGTGCCAGTCATAGATCTGGTGGATGTTGCCAAACACAATCTTGTCTTTTCCTTTCATGTCATCTGGAACGCCTTCCTCTTTCATCCTGGCCATATAACCCTGTTAAAGAAATAAAGATAAACATTATACAAAAGCAACACAGCATTTAAATGCACCGTTCCTAAGAAAATGCTACATGAACAAATGATCTAAAAGAAGGCTACAATTTCGAGACATAAGTCATATCTCCTCTGAGCTAACTGACCAGAACCTGAACGGAATCTGAACCAACAAAAACTGGGATCTAGATCTACATTAGAAGCAACATACAAATAAAATTAAGCTGAATTGTTTTTGACAGCTTCAACAAACCAGACTACTGTGACAACAAAAAGAAAACAATAAACTGTGCTGATAATTCCAGGTGATCATTTAGTTCCTGATTAAGCTGCCCATGAGAAAGTACCAAAAACTGTACAATATTCAATATTGATGGTCAATGGAAAAGACAGGAAAAGATCACTTACCTCGACAACCAAACCGAGATCCCTCACGTAGTCCCTCTCTGTCTCGACTAACTCCAGCAGCACATAGCTACAATTAGACAAACAGGACAGTAAGGTTCACGACAGACACAGAGAACCTGCTGACCAGAGTGGAAATCATTTCAGATGTTGAGTAAAGACTTACTGGCGTCTCTTCAGGAAGCCTGTCTTGCGCTCTTCCATCTCATCGATGGGAGACGAAGAAGAGAGGAGGGAGTTGTCGGAGGGATTGAAGGAAGGACTGCTGCTGTCCTGCTCAACGGACAAAGAGCTGGGCCTGTCCTCAAGAGCCTAATCAGAGACAGCACATTACATACAGTCACCCGACACGCTATATTTAAGATGTATACTATAATTAACATTACATATATCCTGATCACTCAGCGCACACACACACACACACACCTTTTACATGCCTATATAACACTTACCATTTTGCTTTTGACCAGCTCTTCAATGGCACTGACTAACTCTGCAGCACTAGGCGTTTCTGAGCTGGAGGGGCGGACTGAAAGACGGGATGACGTCTGTGGAGAATGAGTGGGGTAAAAAATGGGTAAGGCATCGTCAAGGCAAAGAAAAAAAAAGTGCAAAAAATATTTTTACACCAATAAATATTAAAATTATCTTCAGTTTCATAGTCCTCTAAGACATGTAGACATACAAAGAAACCTGATCTTACATCATCCCTGTCTTACAGGTACCACATTATGCAAAATCAAATTACAATAAATGAATCTGAAAATGCAATCACTATGGCACAAATGACATTTCTGAATCTGTCCCAGATTCTCTCATAACAGAATATAAATACGCTGTTTTCTGGACCAACAGTCTCCTGGGCTACAGCCTATTTGGCAATGAGAGCAATTATTTAATAAATACATACTCATAAACAATCAGGGATATCCTTCATACTGTGCCCAACTGTGATATGGATAGAAGCATGTTCGCTATGAAAGAATAAGTGTCTTTAAAGGAACATTCCACTAGACATTAGTATTATGTTCAGCTACACACCACTGTCAAAGTTTTGTCGGATAAAACTCAACCCCATGGAAATATTTCAGCCAGGCATTGTCCACTAGTGGACTGCGGTCCAGATGCGGACCAGGAAAGCATTTCAATTGTCCGAACAGAGTACTTTAAAAAATAAGGTAGCAGAACTGTGTTAAGCTGGCCATAGCTCAGCTTCTGCAGCAGATTTCAGATGATCCAATTAGGCATTTATGAAAATCATTTACCTGAAGACAGCTACATGGACCAGAGATTATTTACATGGCTAAAGACGACAGGCCACAAAGGGGAGAGTTTTCACAGACTTTATTGTTAAAGTCTTTCTTGCTATTTACTTTCTCTGGGCTGATTAGCAATCTTACAGCATGGCTTGTTTAAAATAAATGAATGAATGGACAGAGAAGTATGCTTATAATTTTGCCATGAATGGACACAAGTATAGCTTTTCCCAAGTACAGCTTATATGTACAGCTATAAACATGAATGTAGTACACTGAAAAGTGAGTACTTAAATATTAAAAATAACTGGATTGCTTTTTGCAAGCAAGGATTTTTTTTATAACTAAGGTTTTCTAAATTTCAGCTGATCTAAACAATGGTAGAAAGTGAAGCTGATTCACAGCTTCATCTGTAAAATACACAAGGCTTCTGAAATTCACCTTTTGTTTTACAGGGATACAAGCTGACAAGTGTGTGAAGTGAGACATAATATGATGTTGAAAAGCAATGTTCCTTTATGAGTCTGTATTATGAACATTCAGCAATAACTCAGTGATAACATACAAGTAGAGTGAAATCCAGCAGAAAATCTCACCCTTGCCGTGCCTTCCAGACTTTCCAATTTGTGTCTGGGAGTGGCCTCTGGTCTGCTTAGCTTTTACATGCCAATTAGACACCAGAGTGGATAATGAGGGGTAAAGCACAGAGGAAGGGGGGGAGGGGTGATGGGGAATGGGAGTGGGTGTTAGAGGGGTTGGGAGCGAGAGATGCTCTCTGTGATTCAGAGTCATTAGACACAACCCCCTCTGACCCACATACACCCACACACTCCTCTTTGCTTCACAGCGTATGTGCCTGCTAGTACTCAAGCTACATTCAAGTTATGACACAGTCGGAGGCACCTGGTTGGTTTAATAATAAAAATAATAATAGAAAAAAAAATGATAACCTCCAGCAGATCAGGAGGAACCAGGTCTGATGACTCTTAATTATACACGAACACTTTACATAGAAAAATGACGAATAGAAAAGTCAATACAAAAGTATAAAACTAATAGAAAAAAATGGGGGCGTATTTCACTTAGGCGAGTGTTAAAGTTTAAACTAAAAGAAGAAATCTCAACTATGTGGAAAAACAACAGAATCCAGAAAGGTGACTCTGCCTCTAAAGACACCTGTGTGGCATTTTCCAAAAAAAGTGGTGCATCCATGTCTCTACTACCCAATCAAAGCAAGCTCAAAATCAAACGCAAAGGAAATTCAAAAAGAAATGGGTTTTGTGTCTTGCGACTAAGCTGAAGCATGGGAACAGAAAGCGAGATGGAGGGAGGGAGGCCAGAAAGGTAAGGAGTCAAATGGAAAGGTATGGAAACTGAGATAAAACAAAGACAGGACACAAATCAACATAATGCTATGGCAAACGATACAGCCGAGAACAAAACAAAAGAGAAAAACAAATTAGTGTTACAAGCTGTCCTTTGGCACGACTGACCCCATACACACCTGGTGCATTTCAGTGAATTTGGACACATTAGAATAAACAGCATCATTGTCTTCAAGAGGACAAAAATGTATTTAAAAAAAATCTTCTTTCAAATTCTACATTACAAATAACACCTACAAAGTGTTGTGTCCAGAGATTATTATTAAGTCTAGAGTTTGTATATCTTCTTTTATATCACAACACTGCTGCATTCTCAAACGTGATTCATCAGAAGGTGTTCATCAATTTTCAGCAGCTCTGACAGCAGTTCCCAAAGTAAGCCAAGCCATTTACTGCTCGTGGTGAATGAACAACTCGTCGTGTACCCTACATAGCACTATTACTCCATAAATAATAACAGGAACTTGTCTTTCAGACATTAAATTAAAAACTATAAATGTAAAGTACAGCATATCATCCATTAATATATACAAAATTGTATTTGTGGGGAACTGCTGTTATAAGAGAAATAAAACACATCAGTGAATTGAATTTCCTTCCCTGGATCACCACGTCCTTTCATGTGTTTTTGGTCTTATACAGACTATAAGGCTATAAATTAAATCCATGTACTGAAGTCAACTATTTTAAGGCAAGGCACAAAAAAAACCATAACAACTGTCACAATCTAATCAAAAACAAACTGACCAGTTAAAAAGTATGATTAAAAATTCTCTCTAGGCATAAAGTACATAGTGAGTTTTAAACTTCCTGGTAGCCCAGGTTAGGTGATTACGTGCGATTCCACACTCTTGAATACCATCCCACATGAGTTAGATCTGATCCATGGGGTTCACCTTGTCATCCTGAGGGTCAGGCTGGAGGAGGCTATGCTGTTGGATGGCCATTGGTGGAGGCAGGGGCACCGAGTCAGCGCCCTCCTCTCCCTCTTCCTCACCACAGCTCTGCATACCTGAGGAGGAGGATTTGGAGAGTGTGCCACTGCTTAGACCTTCGTTCCTCACTCTCTGTAAAGAGAAGCATGGAACATGATTACTGGCAGGGAAAAGTTGCCTGACCAAAGAACTTTGGCTAACACAAGCAATCGCAGTCTGTGGCAGTGTGTCTGCCCTGACCTCTTCCACAGTCTCATCCTGTGGTGTGGCAGCGCTGTCGTCTGAGTCTTTCTGAGAGCCCACTTCTGCGCTCTTGCGCACATCGGCACGGCTCTTCTTGTGCTTGTGCGCCAGCTTCTTTACATGGCCGTCTGCCTTGCCGCTGCTCAGTCTCCTCACAGGACTGGTCAGCCACTTGCGCAAGGTATTGCCTGGTCTCTTGGGTCCTGGAGAGCTCTGGGAACCCATCATGTGCCCAGGTTGCAGGGTGGCAGATGAGCCAGGGAGGATGGCATCATTGCTGCAGACTGATAGTGTGTCTGCAGGCAGAATAAAAAAAATGCTGAATTCTGGAAATCAACTAAAAAAATTAAAATCCTAAGGGACCAAAACTGGGTTCCTCAGCCTCTATAACTTGTACATAAACCATAAATATATTTCACCAAATTATGTGAATATGTTTTTATTTACTTTTTATACTTGTCTCAGCAATAATCCTACAACAATGGGGTCCTGAGGTTAAACAACAATTTCTTCACACAATGAATGTTAAGCATCAAGTTGTTAAAGTTGTAAATACATGTACTGGAACATAACAGACATAAGGCTAATCAGATTATAATGGGACTCTCAAACTGTGCAAGATGTAAAAACTATAAATGCAATTTTCTCCCTTTTCATGTTTTTGCAGTAAAGAGAATTTTAAATGTAGCTGCACGAATGTAAAAGCACACAATTGTATAGAAGGTCTTTATATACCGTAGCATTAAGATTTTCTTGTCGCTGTAACTAAGTGGCTAAAACATGTTCCAGCATGATAATGAAGACATGGTCTGCTAAGACTAGAGTGGAAGAACTCAAGAGGCCTGCGTACCTCAACATCCCACTGAACACCTTTGGGAGGAACTGGAACACTGACTGCACCCCAGGCCTCCTCAGTGCCTGATCTCACTAATGCTCTTGAGCACAAATCCCCACAGCCATACAACAAAATCTAGTGCAATACCGCTCCAGAAGACTGGAGGTTATTAAAAGAGCAAAGGGACTAAATATGTAATGGGGTGTTGAAAACACGCTTATGAGTATGAGAGTCAGGTCCCTAAAAGGGTCCCTTAAACATTAGCAATGTTTATTGTTTGTTTATTAGGGGTTTAAGGTCATGTTTTTACATAGCAGTTACATTCATGACAGGAATAGTTATCTCATACACATCAATGGGGGAATTTAGTATCTCCAATTTGCCCACACAGACATGCAAACTCCACACAGGAAGGGCCCAGGTCACCCTAACTGGGAATCGAACCAGGGAGGCGGTTTTTATGCCATGTTTCAATAAAAGGTGTGCATATTAAACATACTGTATTTAAAAGCACAGCAGAGGATTTTTCACTAAGTTATATAGAAGCTGCTTAACTAGCCATACGAGTGGCTTTGTTCTTCTCACCTTTGTGGTTGAAGATTCCCTCCATCTCCATGCTGCTACGCGAGTGGGCGATGCAGAGCATGGCACAGGGAACGATGCCCTCAAGGGCAGGTGAGCGGTCAGTGGTACGCACTAAGCACCAGTCAGGCTTATCGTGGAGCCGTTCGAGCACCTCCACAGTCTGCCCCCTGCGCACACTCAGCTCATTATTGTTCCCTGCCATAAAGTCGTGGATAACCACAGTGAGCTCGCAGCCTCCAGACAGCTAAGTGAGCAAGAGAAGGAAACACATCAGGTTCAGAAGTGTGTTAATACACTGTGGGTAAGTGCAGAAGGTGAGGAGTGGGAAGGTTGAGCTGTAACCTTGTCACTGTCCAGTGTGTTCTGAGAAGTACGGGAGGCCAGGGAGATGGTGTCTGGCTGACTGCTGCCTTCACCCTGACTGTCCAGGTCCTCTCCATCTCTGTATAGAATAAAATAGAGAAAACATGAGAATCTACAACCCTACAGCAGGAAATCCTCAGCAAAGTGCAACAGATTAAAAAGAACAGCTTGGCAGATGAAACACAAGTTAGAAGCAATAAAAGAATAAAGTTAATAATAAAGAATAAAGTTTTTACTGGCCTGAGATTGTACCTGCGGGCCTTGTGTTTGGCTGTGGAAGGCTTGGGGATGTGGATAGGTTCCTTCAGTGCGCCCTTCAAGTGAACTGTGCGCTCCTGAATCACCTCACGGATGTGTTTTATCCAGTCCTGTTTGTTTTCAATACTGGAGGCCTGTGTGTATGCGACAGAAAGAGAGAGGAAGACTAAAGCTGAGGCAGGGCACTCACTCAACTCTTTCGTCAATTGTAATCTAAGGGTTAACTGTCAGTGCTGGGCTATACTCACCATTGCTCCATGTTTGCATCCCTGACTTAGCTTAATTTGAAATATAAAAGAAAATTTCACTACTTTATAAATACACAATACAAAACTGACATACTAGCTTTGAAGACAGATGAACAACACTGACTTTTTTTTTTTTTTTTACTCTGATCATGCACTACAAAACCTTCCTGCACAGTGCTCAGCATGTCAAACTACATAACAGTTCTCAGGACAGTCACAAAATATTAATGGAGATGGTTCACACAAACTACGAGACAGGAAAATATGTTGTGGAGTTGTGCTTTGATGTTCATGGTCAATCGTCACAACAGCCACCATAAACTAACTATCACAAATAACATCAGTGAATGAAGTTTAACCCTTTATAACTATCTATCTAAAAATAGATATAACTAGAATGCAGGTTAGAAAATCCCCAGAAGAACTTTGCACTGACCAAATATTCAATCAAAACTTTGGAATGAGTTCTGTGAATGTCATTAGATTTTGGGTCAAGGAAAGCAGGAAGCACCAAGAATAAGCAAATAATGAAAATGAAATCTGAAACACTATATAAGGCGTATTGTACTATATGTGCATAAAAGGGTTTAAATATATAAGGGTATATTTCAAGACACTGTGGGGGCTGCAGATCTTGTTGCAGATCAACCAGTACAGACATACTGCCACCATGGTTAATATTCAGAGATGCAAACATTTATATAACAACCTTGACAGCTCACATATGTAGAGAGGAGTTAGAAAGAACCTGAGACAGCAGACAGGAAAGTGAGAAAGATAAGCCAGAACTGAGCACAAAGCTATAGACGACCACCTTAGAGCACGACACCACAGCCATGCCACCAAGCGGGGCCAGAAAGCGGGAGAAAAATAAACAAATACAGCATAAACCAAAGTGAGAGATGCATACCTTAAGAACAATCTTGTTGTCAGAGGTTGGTGTCCTTCCCACCCAGAGGGCAAATTTACACGGATCCCCTTCCACATGTTCGGTAACACCCAACTCTGAGGTCTAAACACACACGAGGCAAACATATGTTCATAGACGTATAAAAGTAGAACTGATCATGTGACCATAATGATGCCTTGAGAGAACACGTACAAAGAGTTTGCTCTTGTAGATATATTTGCTCCTGCCATTGGAATCTTTAACCTCCTTGCTGAAGACAAGAGACATCTCGAATAGGAACAGGTGGCGCTCTCTGCCCTTCCTGATCAGAGTCTTGGGATCCCAGACCTGGAAGGACTCCTGGAGGATCAGCTCACCCTGAGACTCGATATTCTCATCAAAACCTAAGAGGACGCATGGCGATCAGTCATATCGCATAAATACGTAAGCGTATTTGCATGCATGCTTGGGCATGTGTGATTACCTTCCAGCATGCTAAGGTGCATGGCATCATTGGCCCTCTTGGGTACGCTGAGCATGACGTCCAAGCCATCTTTGATTTCTCCTTTGCCCTCCTCACAACATGTCAGCAGTTCCTACACATTCAACACAATGACACATTAGAAAATGCAACAGAACCCATTAACCTTTGGTGTGAGACTCGAAGGATTTCACTGGTTGCTGTGAAGGTCAGTGCTGTCAGACATGATCTAACCTTGAGCAGCAGCTGGTATTTGGTTATTCTCTGGACTGGTTTGATTAGATAGGATGAGATGGAGTTAGCCAGACGGTGCCTCTGCTGAATCTCCTGTGAGGGCACAAAATCGAAGCCAAATGATATATAAAATAAGTCAGAAATCCTAACAATGTCATTGTGGGTATTGACTGTAGAAGCAAGTTCTTACATCAAAGTAGGCTCCAGCATGCTCAAGAATGAGTTGTGTGGAGTCCGGTTTGTTTTTGCAATAGTTTACATACATCTGGAATTTGTCAGCCTTTGAAAGAACAAATAAAGGTTATCCGCTGCCCACTATAATAAGTAACCTTATTATTGTTTTTGTAAGCGTTCTGATCAGTAAGCTTACCCAGGTCACAAAACAATGACCCACATCCTCTGGAAGCTGTTCATACTTCTCCAGCTCTTTCAAAAAGATACTGTCAAGGATTGAGAGATAAGTGGTATTTGTATTCATGCAAAACTACAGCAAAGCACAGTCTTGTACATTTTGAATGATGGCCATAAAAACTCACTTGTGATGGAATTCATACAGGTCCTGCATGTTGCCAAAAATGATGTGCTCTTTGTTGACGATACCTGGTGGGATTTCCTCCACACCACTAGTCATTTCCCAGAGATATGTCTGCAGAGAAGCATAGTAAAGATGTTTTATTAAATGAAAAAAAACATTTTTTAATGATAATTCAACAATAAAGATATAACACAACAACAAAAAATATAAGCTTTAGGATCACTATTACTTACATCCATACACTCTCTCAAGTCCCTCACGTAGGCCTTCTCTGTCTGAATCAGCTCTGCCATGATGAAACTGTAAACACACACACAATAAATTCAAACAAGTCATAAATAAACAGGCCCAAAGGATTTAAACGGATGATAGAAGTAGCCATATTGTGCTGTAACAGCAAAAACTCAGAGGTAAAATGTATTTGTGCAAGCATGAATTTCTAAAGTAGTATCCTAGATATTGCATGTCACAAATCAATACTGAGAGTTTATGACAGTTTTATGCATAGCTGTATAATTTGTCATTATCACTCATCAGCGAAACACCTACTGCATAGAACTGCGCTATAAATAACAATGGAGTGCAATGCAGCCACAGAAGCTCTGAGCAGTAAATAACTTTTAAACATGACAAAGCTTCTGATAGTAAAACTTCACCATTATGGCTAATGGAATCAAGAAAATGCTGATATGAATAAAGCCAAGCACAGACACCTTCATTAGCATGTGAGAAAGAATGCTGGGAGTGTGTTATACACTAAAGTTGCTTTCACAAGGACATTTTTGCATCCATCTTACAATGCATACATATGAATTGTTTTTTCTTCTTCTTGGGCATGCTTGTGGGCAAAGATTGGTCTTGGTACTGAACAGAATATAATACATACTTTTGGTTTCAAATCACTGATGTGACCAGAAAAAAACTATATAAACATATAAACAGTGAGCTGTGCAGCTGTGCGAGTGGTGCTGAGGGGTGCGCTGTGAGGTTGTGTGCGCTGTGAGGTTGTGTGCGCTGTGAGGTGTGAGCTGTGAGGTTGTGTGAGCTGTGCTGAGGGGTGAGCTGTGAGGTTGTGTGCGCTGTGAGGTTGTGTGCGCTGTGAGGTTGTGTGCGCTGTGAGGTTGTGTGTGCTGTGAGGTTGTGTGAGCTGTGCTGAGGGGTGAGCTGTGAGGTTGTGTGCGCTGTGAGGTTGTGTGCGCTGTGAGG
>JANCOA010000033.1:7476370-7488720 GCA_024363135.1 Leptodoras oyakawai
GTGAACAGCCAGCCTTTTCAGCAATGACCTTCTGTGGCCTTGTGGAGGGTGTTGATGATCGTCTTCTCCACAAATGTCGAGTCAGCAGTCTTCCCCATGATTGTGGTTGTGTGTGCTGAACTAGACCAAGAGATACACAGCATTTATATACTGTTTGAGATACTGGATTTCTGATTTTCGTGAACTGTAAGGCATAATGATCAAAATTAACACACAAAAAGGCTAAAAATATGTCACAAATATGTCATATATGAAATGAAAATAAAATATAAAATATGAGTTTTTTCAAATTAAATTATGAAGAAACCTTTTCCACAATATTCTATTTTGAGATACACAAGTACTCAGCAACAAATCCACTCTGGATGAATCTCACATAGAGAGTCTCTAAAGACAGGCTCTGTAAATGTGTTTCTGTGTGGGTCTGTGTGTATTTTAGGCTGCTTGGCGTCTCTATTCTACAGATGCTCGTCATTCATACCTCACAGCTACCTGGTACTTCTATGACAGTATGCTCCCATCGTTCAGGTAAGGATCTCTGCTAACGGCCATCTAAAATCAGAGCTTGCGGTTTGTGTGTTGTGCAAACTCAACCATCTCATGAAGAAGCCCTGTAAATTATCCACTTCTCTCAGAGGCAGCTTTGAACATTAAAATAACAGGCCCTCATAATAAACATGACAGCTGATCCAATCTTTTTTTTTTTGATCCAATCAAATTCTGTCATATTAATTTCATATATTAATTTCATTTTCACACACCTCAAATCAGAGATGAACACCGCCTGTTATGTATCTTTGGAGCCACTGCATCCGACAGTATCCAGGAGTTATTTGAGCCTTTTTTCTATAAGATATTTTAACAGGTTTACAGTGAACATTCATTTTATTCTTCAGTTACTTGTGTAATTTTGAAAAATCAAAACAGCTCTGAAATAATTTGGTTTTTATTATTACATATAATTATTATATATTAATCATGCATTAAAAATTATAATTACTATTTAATCTTAATATTAATAATTATTTATAAAATATTATTAAAGTATTATTATATTATTAAATATAACAATTTTTATAATTTAATATTAATATTGATGATGATAATAATAATCATAATAATCATAATGCATTGTAGAATTATTATTTATGCAGTGGCCCCAAAAATATGACAGGTAGTGTTCAGTTGATTGATTATTATTATTTTTTACTTTTCAATTCTCTCACCTGCCCACCTTCCGTATGCACACACTCCCTGATGCCTATGATTGGCTAATGCCACTGTAAGTGATAAGGGAGAGAGAGTGTGCCACCCCTTCCTCTGTGAAAGCATGGCCATTTTTGCTCCCTTGAACTCCTAGTCAGGATTGAGTCATCATCAGGATTCGAGCTTGGGATCTTGGGATGATAGGGCAACAACTTATTTGTTGTTCCACTCCAAATCCCATTACCATGTGCATTACAAGTGTATTCTTCATGATTCTGTTTGAACTCACAATCTCTGGATGATGGGGCCAGGGCTACATAGGGTACTAATGTATGCCATTTCTGTACACTATTTGTAATGCATTAGTCTAGGGAGCACAATGCAATTTAGAACAGAGCCATGGACAGTTGTACACATGCATTTGTTGACAAGCTGAACAATTCTGAACTGGCAAAAACACCATCAGAAGTTAAAGAATAGTGTCAACCAATAATAGAGTAATATTACATAAATATATTTTTCACAAATATGACTCTGCATAGTTTTTTGTGTCACTGCTTGTGTTTTCAACCCAATTTGATTGTAGAGAATATGTGTATTCGAATGAAATGTTGTTAGTGACATGATATATTAGGATTTATTGCACATTATATTGTAGAGTTTAATTTATTACAAGTTACCTGAGATAGGCTGCAAGATTGTAAAACTTTCAAGGCTTTTTTGGCAGGAGATTGGCAAAGACTGACCAAACAGTATCTATTTCTTTGCAAGTTCATCCACAATGTGAAGTTAGATGAGTCTTCAAAACTCTATGAGACAGGGGTGGCAGTGATAAGGTTACAGTTTACAGCGCTATCTTCCATTAATTAACTTTGTTATGTCTTGAATCTTCCTCACTTCCTCCGTTAACATCGTCTGTGGTCTTATTGCCTCTGTCTTGATTTTTATATTGAGAATGACAGTCTAGCATTCTTACAGCAGCTAAAGACCTATAACTATTCATGGAAAAACATTGGTAAAAAGTCAGCGTTTGTCTTCCTCTAAACAAAGCGCAATAACAGAACAACACTGAGTCACTTTAATTGTTAATTGTTTCATGTTATTTTTAATTACAAGGTGTTTTTTGCCTCAAATTGTTTCAGAATTACTCAGTGCATTTCTGTTCAGTCTAGTTGACTTCCTGAAAGGACCTGAACCGAGCTTTATTCATTAGGACCCTTAATAAACTGTTACTTGACTTTAATGTCAACTAGCCCTGATGCTTTGCTCCCTAATTTTATAAACGTTTTTATGTGTCTTATTATATCCTTATGTTCTCATTCTTTTTTTTTAACATTTATTAAACAGTTTTTTTATTATAACTAATTTTTTAAAAAGACAGAATACATGTTCTAAGTATGTGTAGCTTTTCCTTTATCTGCAAATCTAAAAATAAAAATTGAAAATAAAAATCAAGTACGAAAATGAATGAACAATTTTTAATCAGAAATCTACATTTCTGTCTTTTTAAGTATGTATTTGTTTAATCATTTTGCTCTCATTTTATGTTTATTTTTCTTTTGTCATGATTTTATATGTTTAATTTATGTTTGCTCATGGGTCAGAGAATTGACGTTACTGTTCAGTCACCTTCAACGGCAACGTAACACCAAGAAGTTTCTTCACAACTACCACACGCTGCTGTCAGGGCTTCGGCCCTACAGTTCCCTCTATGTGTCGGGGGACAGGTACGCTGCTGTCCAGCTCCAAATTACACACCATACCTGCCATCTCATACTGAACACACATTATTTACAGCCTATTTATGCATACATGCATTCTGCCATTGTTTTCACTAAAAGAAAGATAACCTGTTTACACACAATACGATGCAAACACAATATCGCAAGATACACAGAAGTGCTACAACATTCAACTTCAGGGTTCCTGGAGGAGTTCCATTTGTGCTACCATTGCTCAGTGTTGTCTCCTGTGAATGCATTTAACATATTACTCACACTACTAACACTCCTTTCTTCCTGATATTTTGTTTTGCTCCCATTCTATATGCTGCTCACTTTAGCCTCCCATCATCCTGTTCATGCAGTATGTCTGTAATTGCTGTGCACACCAAATGACTCACAGGCATTCACAGACACCGTCATGCCTCATTAGTGCGGTTGGTCAGCATGTTTAGGTAGAAGTGTATTTATTTAGAACATACTTCATAAGTGTTTAAGTCATTGTTTTTAATTGCACAATGCAGCTTTAAAGAAAAACTCCACCCTGAAAGAGAAGAGATATCTTTATATTGATATGTGAGAGAGCTCCTACTCCTACAGCCCTACTGCGTCACTCTCAAGTACACAAGTAGAGATGAAATGATCATGTTAATTTCAATTGGCACTACTATCAGCAGATAGTCAAATGGCATTATGGCTCATATTTTTTTCACTAAAGTGAAAACACTAACATGTCAGTGAAGGAAGGGAGCTCAGAATGTCATTATAAATCTGATCTTGGACACCATGTTAATTATAATGATTAACATGCAGCTCTTTCAGGGTGGATTTTTCCTTTAATACTGTATATACAATTTGCCAATTATTTATAATAACTCCATGTATTACTCATCTATTCTTCTTGTCCATTTCCCTTTCTCTTTCTCATCTGCCATCCTTCCATTCCTCACAATATAAGGAATTCTGGAGTCACAAGGTTTGTGGTCAGCTTTTGAGAACATTTCGAGTTCTCTCATGGATAAAGCTTGTTGGCTGTGCTTTGCTGTGCGTTCTGACCTGTGTTGTCTTTCTTTATTCTGATAAAAAAAAGATGCTGACAGATTTTAATCAGTTAGCGTTGTTAAGCATTACAGGTGATACATGTGATGTGTAACCTTCCATAAAAAAGGTCTTGAAATGACTAATTTTCACATGTGGAATATCTGCATGCTATCCCTGCCTGCTAATGAGACCTGTCCTCTGTCCTCTTCTTGGTAATTTTATTACCTGTCCTTTAACCTAATCTTTTAACCCCACATTTATGCCAGCAGCTGATCCCTGGATAGTTTCTCGGGTTGTGAAGGGTTTAGGAGCCTAATGAGGTTTGCAATGAGTGATCTCTGGATCACAGGTTCACCTAACTCAGATTGATATTAGCCAGTCCTCCTGTGCTTGGATTTTAAATGTCTATTATCAGCTAATAACTTTGTTAAAGTGAAAGAAAACGAAAAGTGGGGAAAAAAATCTAAATAGCATCTACGAGCTAAGCAGCACATCAGCAGCCTTTATTCACATTAGCTACAGTCCTCAGAGAAGTGGCTCTGACTGTAGGATTCTTGAGAAGATCTATCTCAGTAAATGGAACAAAACTAGATTTTGTAATTGTATTGAATTATTTCTCATTTATGAATCATCTTGTAGACATTTTATAAACATCAGCATTACTGTGATTTTGTTTGCAGATAATTAACCTGCTAGTTTACTGAGTAGGGCACAGCTGCCAGATTAAAGATGATGAATATCATCTATATATATATATATAACCCCATAAACCATTTTCATGTGCTGGTTTGAATGGCATTAGCACTGGAAATGCAAGTTTTGTCAATAAAACAATTTCAGCAGTACTGTGAACAACTAAACAGCTAACAGCTAACTAACAGCTATGTAGGCAAATGTGTTTGTAAGTAATGATTACAGCCACAGTTGGGCTAAGATCTATCTCTAGATCAAAATGCTGTTTGTCCTGCCCATACTCAGACTCCAGCTTTGCTTGAATTTAGTCAGTACAGCAGGCTTTTGCACTGCTGTTTTTGTAAATGTTTACAGAGTTTTGGTTGAAACAATTTGGATGGTGATGTGCTTAGCAAAACACTGACAAGCTCTTATTTTTAGTTAAAGCATTGAGCAAACTTGCAGATTGCAATCTGCTGATATGCTGCACTGCTGCAAAAGTGGCCACAGCATGCAACTGCACTAACAAACATAATTAAATTAAAGATGAAGGGGAACAAAATTTGTTGTTATTAGTGTCAGAAAATTAAGATATAATGCACTTAAAAGAAGCCAAGATCCATTTTAAAAATGGCCGTGTGCAGGGTGATTGTAAATGACGTAAGTGCAAATGTAAATGATGTAAATGGTTTATTTTTTAAAGATAGCACTTTTTACAAAATATTTTTAGAGAATAATTTAAGACACATTCTGTATGTAAGCCCTGGTTCTGATGTTTTCTTTCACTTTAAAGTAATGAATAGCCCCACCAGTATTTGTGTTCTTACAAAGTGCATTAACTACAGAAGAATCAAACGTGCCTAATTTCTTTCTCTCATTAGCTGATAATAGACTTTCAAAGAGAACAAGTGGTATTGTTGTGTCCTGCCATGACCTGCTTCCCCTCACAGCCCTCAAGCTTCGCACCTTTGCCTTGTGTGTCTCCTCAGTCAGCTCATATCTAAAAAGCGGGGTTTCTTCCGGATTCACGGTGGCTGCAAGCAGAGGTATCCGTGTCTCTGTGCCTGATACATACTAGGCACGACTCTCCTTTGCCTGACAGTTTCAAGGCCTTACTGGTCCAGAGCTGCTCGGCTCACTGAGCCCAGAGACAAACAAGTGCGATTTAAACAAAGTATTTACAGTTTATATAGATTACAAGTGAGTTCATTTGTGGTTTATTCACAGAATAGTAAAATGCTTCGGCTGCAAGTTTTCATCCCAGTCACAGGAGACCAAAAACAGAATCAGATGGAGAATCAGATGTGACTCCTGTTTGGTTGGAAGGAAAGCCTGCAGCTTCAGTTGGCCTTTACTGAACATCTCTAAATTAGAATATCAGATTATCAATCATCACGTACAGATACACAGATATAAAGATACACAATTCTACTTTCATTCCCAATAACACAATTAAAAATACATCAAAAGTTATGTGGACATTTTACTATCACACCCATATTTGGTTCTTCCAACAAGATTGGAGGCACACAATCGTATAGGATGTCTATGTATGCTGTAGGATTAGATTTCCCTTCACTGGAACTAAGGGGGTCAAACATTCCAGCATGACAATGCTCCTGAGCACAAAATAAGCTCAATGAAAAAATGGTTTACAAAGGTTGGAGTGGAAGAACTCAAGCGGTCTGCACCTAGCCTTGACCTCAACCCCACTGAACACCTTTGGGATAAACTGGGGCCACTTCCACACTAATACCTTTACTTTATTAAGCAGCAGTTTAAATAAAAACAATCAATGATCATTCTAGCTCCATATCAGAAATTAACTCTGTCCATGCTAACTCATCTGAACCCACATGTCACATGATGGTTCACGTACACTGGGCATTCATGTGGACAGGAAGCCACTGGACACGGGAAATGTCACAGATCACTTAAATAATAGCTTACCTACTGCACATGTGGGCAGTTACAGCATTATAAAGAGCACTAAACGCACAGCAGCTGCTTGCAAAGACAGCAAGGTTAGCCATGCTTGTAAATCATTATGCGTGTTGCATTTACTGCTGATAGTCAAGTCTGATGATGCTTGTTTACTTCTGGTAAAAGGTCACATGATAAGAGCATGATGAATTAGTGACGAAACATCGTGACTGATAAGACCCAATCAGGAAGAGAATGCGGGTGTCTGCACCGTCGGTTCCCAAAGCGAGTGGAAAGCCTTCTCAGAAGAGTGGAGGTTAATATAACAGCAAGGGCACATCTCCACATGTGGCTATAGTTTTGTAATTGTTTGGGATGTTCAGAAAGCACATATGGGTGTGATAGTCAGGCGCCAACATACTTTTGTCCACATCCAGCTTTGTGCCTCTGGTGGAACTCTAGAAGGTTCTGCGTGCAACCCTTTAAGAAAGCTAAAAACCCTTGAAAGGCTTAATGAAGCCTTCTTTTTAGAGTTATAGTGTAGTGTCAGGGGCACTGATTAATACATAAAGAACTATATTAATTGAATCGATGTGAAGTATTCATTATTGAAATAGAATTGAGACTATAAATATTGTATTAATTGCTTGCATTTTTTTGCATTTAATTTATAAATTTATAAATATACACTCACTGATCACTTCACTTGTTCAAGGAACACCTATACACCTATACACCTAATTCATGTGATTATCCAGTCAGCCAATTATGTGACAGCAGCGCACAGCAGAAAATCCTGCAAATACAGGCAAAGTGCTGCATTTAACATTCACATCAAATATCAGAATGTGAACAATGCGGGTATGACAGGGTTGTAGGTGATGAGGTTTTCATGCAAAAAAAACAATTCTGAAATGCTTTTCTGCTCACCATGCTTGAAAAGAGTAGTTATTGGAGGTACTGTAGTCTTCCTGTCAGACTGAACCAGTCTGGTCATTCTCTAAGCTCGTCTGGCACTGTGTCAAGGTCAACGTCACTGAGATCACGTATTTTCCTTATTTTGATGTTTGATGTGAACATTAACGTGTCTGTATCTGCGTGATTTTATGCGTTACACTGTTGCCGCATGGTTGGCTGACTGGATAATAGCATGACCACAGGTGTACATCTTGGCAGTGTAGCTCAGTGGTTAAGAAGTTGGACTACTGACCCAAAGGTCGTGAGTTCGAATCCCACCACAGACAAGCTATCACTGTTGGGCCCCTGAGCAAGGCCCTTAACCCTCAACTGCTTAGTTGTGTAAACAAGATAAACGTAAGTCGCTCTGGATAAGGGCGTCTGCCAAATGCCGTAAATGTAATGTAAATGTAATGTAAATGTAATAAAGTGGTTGGTGAATATATGGAGTGTCAGAACACTATTAAAGAATGAAGCAAATAGTGATAAGAAATTCATGTTAGAATTTCACCAATGACTAACAATTGATTATGAATTGATTTGTAATTAGCTTTAAATATTTTACTATTGAACATGTGATTAAAATGTAGTATTCGTTTTAGATTCTTACTGAAATAGAAAACAGAGAGCATTCGGGAGTCACAACGAAAGAACTCACAAATAGAAAGCTGCCTTAAAATTATCGATATATCGATATATATTTTGCACATTGCTAAAAATCTTGAACTGAGGAAGAAAGGTGGCTCTGGGTTAGTAATCTCTGAATGTGGCATGCAGTGTATGAGAAGCAGAGCAGAAATAACAAGTATAATTCTGCTACTTCGCAGAGATTGATGTTTGCCTGTGCTGAAAGGTTTGAGATAAACCATGAGTTACTGTTAAAGAAATAAACAGCAGTTCTTATGATTTCGTAAAAATCTTCATCATGGTTTATTTGAATATGAGACAGTTCTTTCATGGCATGTGTGAAGATATTAAGGACAACGGAATGTTTCGGATTTTAGGATTGCTTCCATATGCGGTGTACATGCATGCTTGACAGTGATTCTCTTAGGAGATCGTTTGCAGTGTGTTCACTTTTTCGACACGTGACCTGCATGTGCAGCTTGAACCCGTCCTGCATACACACTATTGATGTAATGCGCTTAAGATAAACTGCATGTGACTATCACTTAACAGAAAGGTTTAGTAGGATAATATTTACATTTAACAAATAATATTTAATAATATTTAGAATTATATAACAGAACATTGTCATGGAACCCTGAGACCAAGACCGCCAATTACGCTTCTGATATTTGCTCTCTTGGTCTCTGGGTTGCATGGAAATCTTATATAAGAACTGGGACTATTTAAAAATCTCTGTTGCTAGCATATTTATCATAGTACACAATGATCTAGTTATTCTGCAGTACATTAGCGTTGCATTTGCAAGCTCCTCACCTGAAACAGCTTAGTTTGTCTTGTAAAGCTCGGTCTCAGCAGGATGTTTTCACCATCTGTAATGTGCATGTCTTTGCTTACTGGCTTTAAGAATAGTAACGCAGTCTTTCAGTGCTTGCATATTCAGCATGAATAAGGGGCAATTGATACTTGTTATTCTGAATCTAAATACTTTTTTTTTTTTGTCATTGTAACCAACCTGCAATATGAAAATACTCTGCTTGCTAATATGCCTGCTAATCCTCTTTAAGCAATTTTCATTTAAAGGGCTGGTCACTAAACTGTTCATATTAACATGTTACTTTTGTTCATTTACTATTATTTATTTTATAGTTGTACAGAGTAGAATGTGTTTGTGCAGCAGTGGCTTGAAGACACCACTGTCACCACTGTCACCGTCAGCAAAGTGCAGATTTTTCAGTGGCTCAGACAGTGTGGTTATCCCAATGCATTTTCATTTGTCCACATTAAGTACAATCCTGTTAGAATTTGGCATGTTTAGGTATATCAATATCAATCATTTTAAATCAGTTAATCAATTGTAAATCTGTTGCAGAGCTAACAATATTACTGGATTACGGATAGCTAGTATTCAAATATACAAATAACAGCCAACGATGATTATTTTTCTCTTTTCTATTTCTGTTTAACATTTTACTGACAACTTTTAAAGCATTAATGCACTAATTTTCTGCCTATCCATCTTTTTTTGTATTCCTACCTAAACACTTCTGCTTCTAACTAAATTCTACATTTACTTTTTACATTTTAGACTATTATTTATTACTATTATTACATTATTACATAAGTGAAATTTGCTTCACATACAGATTTAGCTTATCTACTGCAATCAAGCTGTTTGTGAATAAAGTGTTGTAACTTTCCTGGCAGTGGGAAGATTGGATTTCGTGACCGCATTAAGATGAACAGTTCCCGCTCCACTCAGGCACTCCGGAGCAAGGGTTTGTCTCCTGTACCCCCGGGGAGTGTGCGCCAATCACCGAGCAATGAGAATGTGCCAGAAGCCATCAGTCCCACTAAGGTGCAGAAAAGCTGGAGTTTCAATGACCGAACCCGCTTCCGCACTTCTTTACGGCTGAAATCCCGCCCTTCCGCAGATGGTATAGCCTAACAGTCACACAGACCTGTGCACTAAGCGTCATACAAAGCCAGGAACCAAACACAAGTGGGTTTCTCTCATGATACTCTTCTTTCCTGTAGTGGAGGGAGTTGGGGAAGAGAACACAGAGGACAAGTCATACTGTGATATTGCTGTAGATGATGTCATACCAGCAGTCAAGACCCTGATTCGAGCAGTTAGGTGAGTCAACCAGCCTTGGTCAAGTTTTCACATGATCTTTGGTTTAATTAAGGTTCCGGTCATTTCATTCGCCAGTTTCCGGCATCGACTGTGTATAGCTTTCTCCATTTAAATAATGCTTGAGGTGAACTCCCTTCACCTGAACATTTCATTTATCTAAATGAGTTAACATTCTCAAGAGACACGTGTTCTATTTACTGCTAGTTCAAACCTTGATGATGCCATAGCCATCCATAGCTGGGAGTCCAAGAGTGCATAACCGACCATGCTCTCTGAGTGAAAGTGACACCAGTTAATTGTGGCATCTCTGAGCTCATGCTTGCAGAAGAGGTCGGTTAGTGCTTTCCTCAGAGTGTTCAGCGTACAAACCCCATTTACAGAAAAGGTGGGGCACTTTCTTAAAATGCAAAACAACTGAAATCTGTAATTCGTTAATTCACTGTAACCTTTATTTAACAGACAAAAAGACAAAGAAAAGGTTTTCAGTGTTTTCAATTATGAACTTAATTCTATTTGTTAAATATAAACAAATTTAGAAATTGATGGCTGTAACATACTTGAAAAAAGTTGGGAGAGAGAAAGACTGAAAAGGTTATACAGATAACACTGGAAGGTTCCACAATTAGCAGTTTAACTGGTAACAGGTGACGTCTTCAAGATAGCATATAAAAAGGAGCATTCATTAAAGGCTTAGTCTCTGCAAGCAAAGATGGTTCATGGTTCACCACTTTGTGCCAAACTTCATGATAGAATTGTCATTCAGTTCAAAGACAATGCATAATATCATGAAAAGATTGAAGGAGTCAGGGGAAATCTTGTGTGAAGACCAAGGACAGAAACCGCTGCTAAATGTGTGTTACCATCGAGCCCTCGGGTGGTATTGTTTGTGAAACCGTCATGGGCTCAGGAGTACTTTGGAAGATCGTTCTCACTTAAAACAGTTCACTGCTGCATCAAGAAATGCAACCTGAAACTGTATTATGCAAAAAGGAAGCCATATATTAATTTTATGCAGAAATACCAGCGAGTTCTCTGGGCCCACCTTTCAGCTTGTTTTTGGAAAAAACAGACATGAGATTCTGTGTGCTAAAGATGAGAAAGACCATCTGGACTGTTACCCACAAAAAGTGCATAAACCAGCATCTGTCATGGCATGGGGAGCATCAGTTCCCACAGCATGGGTGATCTGCATATATATGTGAAGTTACCATGTGCAGGTTATACTGGTATATTGGAGAAAGATATGCTGCATAACATCTTTTCCAGGAGCTCCATGTCTGTTTCAGCAGAACAATGCCAGGCCTCATTCTGCATGAATTCAACAGCGTGGTTGACTGGCCTGCCTGCAGTCCAGATCTGTCTCCTGTTGAAAATATATGGAGCATCATGAAGAGGAGAATCAGACAACAGTCACCACAGACTGCTGAACGGCTCAAGTCTTTACAGCAAGAATGGGCAAAAGTTCCACTTGCAAAACTGCAACAATTAGTATTTTCAATTCCCAAATGATTAAAAAGTATAATTAAAAGAAAAGGTGACGTGACCCAGTGGTCAAAATCTTTTCTTTGTCCCTTTGTCTGTTAAATAAAGGTTCAAGAGAATTAACAAGTTACAGATTTTAAAAAATGTAACATTATAAGAAATTATCCAAATTTCAGGGAATGGGGTTTGTAGCTAGAATAGTAGTTCTTAAAGATACGGTGGTTTGATATGTCTCATGTTATCCTTTTCTCTCCCCTGGTGTGACAGGACAGAGCTATCTAGCAGAGGGAATTGGATCAATATGAAAGAAGAAAAATAACTCATTCTCACTTTCTGTTGGTTTTGTATGGGCTGCTTATCACAAAAGAGCTTCGGTTTGCTCCCTCAGCCTTGACCTTTTACAACTATTATTAACACAAGCAGCCTTAGGCTTCTGCACAAAATGTAGTTGCCCTATAGTAATCAGTCTGTCTGTTAGGCTAACTGTGCATCCAGCCATAAATGTATTATCCTCCTGTAAAACTAACCTTTTAAGCCAATTAGTGCATAATTTTAAAAGTAGAACAATAATGATGGAATTGAAA
>JANCOA010000033.1:7488820-7498823 GCA_024363135.1 Leptodoras oyakawai
TATCCTCCTGTAAAACTAACCTTTTAAGCCAATTAGTGCATAATTTTAAAAGTAGAACAATAATGATGGAATTGAAAGTGTTGCATTTTTGCAACATTTTTTCCCTTTAATCAGAGATAAGAGAGCTGAAAAGCATGGAACACTGGAACACTGCTAATGATGCAAAATGTATCTTGTATTTTACATCAGTAGTGTGTTGACAACAAAGGATGGAGTATATAAGTGGCATGGTATCCTTTTTGTTCAAAGACTTTTTGCTTAAGCTAGCAGAAAGTAAAAATATTGAATTATGTGCTGACATGTTGTAGCTAGGAAGTCCTCTCACCAGTTGTTAAGGATCATTATCCAGCTATTCATTATTTCAACGAACATGGATGTTTGTGTTATTTATATGTGACATAAACAAGAGCGAATTCTTTAGTGCAGCTGTTACTTTGTGGCTAAAGGAGATGTAGGATAGATGGCACAACCAGAGAGATCAGTGTGCTTTATATCACAGTGTGTATAACTGAAATATATAATCCACATTCAGTGTACGTCTGTCTGTATCTGTACAGATGTGTTCAAGGTATATAGTGTGACACATTGCTTTCTTATTTCTTATTTGGAAATTTTTATTTAAACTTAATAAAAATGAAGTGAGAAGCATAAAAAAGAATTAAAGCATGTTAAAAGAATGTGAGGATTTTGTTTTACTAATATTTTAGTTATGTGGGCGACACGGTGGCTCGTGGCTAGCACTGTCGCCTCACAGCAAGAAGGTCCTGGGTTCGATCCCTGCGTGGGGTGGTCTGGGTCCTTGCTGTGTGGAGTCTGCATGTCGGCGTGGGTTTACTCCGGGTACTCCGGTTTCCTCCCACAGTCCAAAGACATGCATGTTAGGTTGATTGCTGTCTCTAAAGTGGATGGATTGGCACCCTGTCTAGGGTTGTTCCTGCCTTGCACACTAAGCTGCCTGCTAGGCACTGGCTCTCCTGTGACCCTGAAAAGGAATATGCGGTCAAGATAATGAATGAATGAATGAATATTTTAGTAATGTATGTGAGATTGAACCATTTTCCAGATGCAGTTTTAAAGGCAATGATTTGACCTTGACTTTGAGTTGAAAAATGTTTCTTTTTTATTTTTCGTTAATTTAATTATTTGTTAACTCTGTCTGATTAGTTCCTTGTTAGCTTACTCCATATTTAAGCCCTTTATTTTTTCCCAGGTCTTTGCACAATGTTGCTATATGGATTTCTGAGTCTTGTATCTATAATTTTTGTGTTAGTGTTTAGACTAGCGTGTCCTTACCTAGTATTTGATTACTGAAAGCTTTGACTCAGGTTCCTGTAAAACTTCTAATAAACATGTCAGTACAGCTATCAGCAATTTTTCCCTAACGTCTTTAGTGGCCTGTGAGTTTTTCGCAGTGCACAAGTCTGTATAGAGTTCAAAGCTCCAGGTGTGTAATACTCACATGTGCATCACTTCTGGCGAAAGAACATGCTCTACATTTTTGTACTTTATATAAGACTCCCTGGAAAAGATTGATGTCCTATTGAAAATGGCTTATTTTAGCATTACACAATGCTGAGCTTTCACTTTAAGAAGGGCGTTGCAGAAAAAAGACTCGAAACATACCAGTGTCCTTGATCTGTGCCTTGCCATTTTTATAATGTATATTAATAATATCTAGGATTTAAGCATCTCCTTGAAAGATACTTATCGGTGATATTTGGACATATTTTATTTCCAGAGAATTCAAGTACCAACATTTGTTTTAGGGCTGTTATTAGTGGCAGCAGGTAAAGTCTTGGGTAGAGCTGGGCTGACAGTATAACACGTTATACAGCGCACTGCCATGGACACAGAGAGAGTCAGCATTTTATAGAAATCCTTGGGGAGTCCAAATAAATGTGAGTTCATTTTTTTTCTTCCCTCCCCTCCTTCTCTTTTACCTTACCCTCTCTTTTATCCACACCTTAGACCAAGCCTAGCAAAATTTGCAGCCTTTGGCAAAATTAAAAGATGGGGACAATGCAGACTAAACTCAAGAGTCATCAAGAAACTTGGGTTCTGGGGGGGGGGGGCTTGAGGTACAGCTGTACAGCTCCTCTTGCATCCCGCCCGCAGAAAAGGCACCATCGCACGAGCAAACATGCACAGCTCTGCACTTGCTGCTTGCACACGCAAGCTTTTCCTGTAAAACAATAGTTCTTTTTTTAAACGCACCTCTGCACACTGACTTATTTTCACTCATGTTGGTCAGCACTGCTGGGTTTTTGTTTTTTTTTTCAATTCAATCACTTCCCCTACTGGCCACGCCTGGTTTTGCAGCTGAGATGTGACTGTGTCTCTCTTGTCCTGAGATTAAGGATATTTTTGTTAACAGAGGATTATCCCAAGGCAAAATGCCTGCTGAGAAGGGAAAAAGACCTCTCTGCTCCCATGATCTACCCCGCTCTCATGGAGTAATTTATCATGTTGCAAGATGGCAGTTTGAGCGCAGCTGCTTGGCGAGGCTAACATTAGGAGTGTTTTGTTTTCTTTTTGTCGATTCAGCTTCATGAGTAATATGAGCACAGTAACTAGCATAAGAGCTTTAGTTCTGAGGACAGACCAGCCTGCCACTACTTAATTAGCTGTCAGATCTGGAAAAAATAAAGGAGGTATAATATAGAAAACTCTGCTCATGAGCAATTCTGTGTGAGATTGTTAGACAATTTTATGTATCTATGTTACTAACATAAAAGCACCTGCAATGTTAATGTCAATCATGATCTTCAACATGAGTGATATTTGTCAAAAAAAGAACCTTCTGTGTACCACTGTCGTCGGTCCACCTTGGGCTAGCCTGCTCAGACAGTACTAAAGACGGAATACTAAAACTAAATATAACATAACCATTCAGCCACTTTCAGTAAGCTCTTTATCCTGGTCAGGGTCATAGTAAAGCTGAAGCCATCAGGGAAAACCAGGCACTAGACGAGATCACATCATGAATGGTTCGCCAAAGACACCATCAAAGGCACAATGCACATATTAATTTTCACCTCAGGGGCAATTTAGCATAGCCAGTGCACCTACTGGCACTTTTGGGAGATAGGAAGAAACCGGAGAACCCAAGGAAATTCACACAGCAAACCTGAGCTCAGGATTGACCCCTGGGAGACCCAGGAGTGTCACAAACACTTCTTTCAGCCTTTGAAATGCTCAGCCGTTATCACATTCTGACATGGAATTGCCTACCTCTACACTGAAGTATGATTTTAAAATGTTTTATGACTTGATTCTGCACCTTGTTACAACCCCTTTAAGATGTATATGTCCATAAGTATTTGAATGCTATGAATGTACAATTAGTTTGTTGCCCCATTATCAGCATTTAGACATTTGTTTTTCTAACTCTATTACAACATACTCCTCGTATTTAATAGTCATGATTTTTTTATTCTCCCTCACTTATTTCCCTTTTTGCATCTCTGCATGTTTTATTATTTTCATTATTATAATTGTATGTGGAGCGACACGGTGGCTCGGTCACCTCACAGCAAGAAGGTCCCGGGTTCGCTCCCCCGGGTGGGGCGGTCTGGGTCCTTTCTGTGTGGAGTCTGCATGTCCTCCCCTTGTCCGTGTGGGTTTACTCCGGGTTCTCCGGTTTCCTCCCACAGTCCAAAGACATGCACGTTTGGGTGATTGGCATCTCTAAAGTGGCCCTAGTGTGTGAGTGTGTGCGCAAGTGTGTGAGTGTGTGTGCCCTACTATGGATTGGTGCGCTCTCTAGGGTTGTTCCTGCCTTGCGCCCTATGTGGCCGGCTAGGCACCGGCTATGACCCTGAAAAGGAATAAGAAGATGAATGAATGAATGAATGAATGAATGAATGAATAATTGTATGTGGTAATACATAAAGACAGTCTGTGTGCATCCTTGGGGAAACCCTGATATTTCATTTGAAGGAAAACAAGTTTATAAAATATTATGAACTAAAGAGCAGAGGGGTTTTTTTTTGTGTGTGAAGACATTTCCAAAGGAGAGGGGATGGAGCACTGTTACCTGATGACTAAAAACGGTTTAATTTACGGTCAACAGTAAAACATTTTTTTAACATGGAATATTTCTTTTTGTTTATTTTATTTTGTCAAAATCACTAGACTTCAATAAGAATTCTGTTTTCTGAGATTAGAGCTTTAGTCTTCAGGCAAATCTGAGTGGAGTTTGAATTTTGGATTTTAGTCTCTGTTTCGCTTTTAAGCTTTGAGCTGCTGCAGCATCATTTTTGCCACAAGGTGGCACAGAGCTTCTATTGAATGTACTGCATACCCTTACAATCATAATGTGGACAGTTCAGCATTATAGTCCAAAGCTGCACAAAGGACATAAATCTGTTTCCTACACTGTTTGCTGCATGGTCCAAACAATACATGTCCACAATGGAAAGATCCCAGGTCTGGGGCGGCTCTCTCACAGTACTTTCACACACCATAGTAACTTCTTAGCAGCTTGCAGTGCTTTCTGTGCTGCACAGATTAGGGTAGAGCTTTCTGTTTCTTTCAGATGTCTCTCAAGAGCCCACAGTGCAAAACAACAAAGAAATGGAGGTGTATGAGGTGACAATACTACCCACTGTAGGACCCCAATGCCCTTCACCCTCAAACAAAAAATGGATAGACTACATGATTTCAGTATTGTGGAAGTTTGTACTTCAGGGTGTTGGTCAGAGACAGAAACAGAGAGAAAACTGTCCGGCTGAATCAGAATCTCCTACATGTGTGTTTTAGCCACTCTCACATTTTAGAGGGAGGGACTCACACAATGAAATATCACTACATATAACATCTACCTGTACACTGTATTCGTCCTTTTAATTTTAATCTTGTCAACTTGTTTGCATGAATTGTGCTTTAGCTCAAAGAAGACAGTATGCTTTCTATCTGCAGAATACTGAAGTTTTTAGTTGCCAAGCGCAAGTTTAAAGAAACACTACGACCATATGATGTGAAGGATGTGATTGAGCAGTATTCAGCTGGACACCTGGACATGCTGGGCAGAATTAAGAGCCTGCAAATGAGGTTAGATTTAATAACCTTTAATAAAAGAATTTGAAAAGTGGTGATTTGAGAATATTCAAGGTGCACAAATATATTAGATTAATCATTAAATGCATGCCTTGAGTCTCACATGATCTGACATTTTTTTTTGTTTCTTTCTTTCTGTCTTTTTTCAGGTAGCCCTCTATCTCTGTAATAAACATTTTGGCTTTAAGCAATTTACTAATACAGAAATGTTCAAATTCTATGAATGAATGAATGAATTGATTGATTTGTTTGATTGACTGACTGACTCACTGATTGATTACACAGATAGATAGATAGATAGATAGATAGATAGATAGATAGATAGATAGATAGATAGATAGATTTTATAAGTTATTTGCTTGTTTGTATTTTGATAACAACCTAAGGTATGTACAAAGCTCTGAGAAACACCCATGCATTTAAGGATACATATCTGAATATTTATACCTTTATTAGCACTAATTTCACAGAAATTGAAAAGTTGAGTATCAAGTTTAAAACAAACACACACAAAGAAATTATAGACTACTGTACACTGACTAGTTCTTCTGCTTAAAGGGTAGATCAGATTGTCGGCCGTGGTGCTGTTCCATCTGATAAAAGGGGAAGGACAGATAAAGGTGAAAAGACCCCTCCAGAACTGGACCCACTGGATGAGCTGAGCATGATGGGACGTGTAGCTAAGGTGGAGAAACAGGTAGGTCTTGAAGAAGTTCTGAACACATAATAAATAAATAAATAAATAAATAATAATAATAATAATAATAATAATAATAATAATATGGCATCTGTCAAGGGGTGGAATATATTAGACAGCAAATGAACAGTCGGTTCATGATTTTTATGTGTTGGAAGAGGAAAAATGGGCAAGCGTAAGGAGCTGAGAGATTTTGACAAAGGCCAAATTGTGGATCAGAGCATCTCCAAAACAGCAGGTCTTGTGGGGTGTTCTGGGTATACACTTTTGGTATGCACTTACATTTACATTTATGGCATTTGGCAGACACCATTATCCAGAGTGACTTACATTTATCTCAGGGTTAAGGGCCTTGCTCAAGGGCCCAACAGTGGCAGATTGGTGGTGCTGGGGCTTGAACCCCCAACCTTCTATTCAATAACCCAACACCTTAACCATTGAGCCACCCCTACCCTTCTTAAGCACCTACTTTAAGTACCCACTTTAAGTACCTACCAAAAGTGATGCTAGGAAGGACAACCAGTGAACTGACAATAGTGTCATGGACACACAAGTCTCATTGATGGGACTGGGCAGTGAAGGCTATCCCGTCTAGGCTGATTCCACAGAAGAGCTCCACAGAGGAGCTACTGCAGCACAGATTGCTGAAAAAGTTAATGCTGGTTATTATATAAAGGTAACAGTAGCTGCAAACCAGTCAGAGTGCCCATGCAGACCCCTGTACTCCACCTAAAGTGGGCATGTGAGCATCAGAATTGGAAGATGGAGCAAAGGAAAAAGATGGTCTGGTCTGATCATGTGGACAGCTGGGTGCATGTGCATCGCTTACCTGGGGAAAACAGGGCACCAGGATGCACTATGTGAAGAAGGCAAGCCGGCAGAAGCAATGCGATGCTCTGGGCAGTGTTCTGCTGGGAAACCTTGGGTCCTGACTTTCATGTGGATGTTACTTTGACAAGTACTATCTATCTAAACATTGTTGCAGACCAAGTACAACTCTCTATTGCACTGGTTTTCCCTAATTTCTGTGGCCTGCTTCAGCAGGATGATGTGGCCTGCCTCACTGCAAAAATTGTTCAGGAATGGGTAGAGGTACTAAAAAAATATCTATTTCTGTTTTTGTTCCTCTCATATAAATATTTACCCAGGCCCCAGATCTCAATACAACGTTTATTCCCATTCCTCAGTATCACAGTAGGTACCAGTGGCAGCAGATGTAAAAGCTGTTGTACGAACTCTAACCCTTATTTATTTCCATTTTTGTCTTAGTTTCAGTAAAGTCACGAGACTGAAGATCCACTATGACTTTTCCTTAATGCAGACTTTCTCTGATCACCCAGGTGCAGTCCATTGAGAACAAGCTGGACCTGCTGCTGAACTTTTATTCTCAGTGCCTAAAAAAGGGCTCGTCCCACTTCACACTGTCCTCCTTACTGGAGCCTGACCTCACCTCTGACTACCACAGTCCCACCGACCAGCGAGAGCTCTTTCCCTCTGCCAACACACTCAACATCTCCCATTCAGACAGCGGCAACATCGAGTGAGCTCTACAGAGCGGGAGAGCAATAAACTGTAACTGCAGCCACAGGACACGCAGCCAGGAGCTTCAAGTCTAACATGAGGAATCCTGAAAAACACTTCTTACAGCCTTTTAAATGCTCCAGCCATTATCACATTCTGACATGGAATTGCCTACCTCTACACTGAAGTATGATTTTAAAATGTTTTATGACTTGATTCTGCACCTTGTTACGACCCCTTTAAGATGTATATGTCCATAAGTATTTGAATGCTATGAATGTACAATTTGTTTGTTTGCCCATTATGAGCACTAGACATTTTTTTTTCTTCCTCTGGTATAACATACACCTCGTATTTAATATTCATCATCTTTTTATTCTCCCTCACTTATTTCCCTTTGTGCATCTCTGCATTTTTTACATTTATTTTCATTATTATAATTGTATGTGGTAATACAAAAAGACAGTCTGTGTGCATCCTTGGGGAAACCCAGATATTTCATTTGAAGGAAAACAAGTTTATAAAATATTATAAACTAAAGAGCAGAGGTTTCTTTATTTTATTTTATTTTTTGTGAAGACATTTCCTGATAACTTTTCAGTCTTCCAAAGGAGAGGGGATGGAGCACTGTTACTTGACCACTAAAAACTGTTTAATTTACCATCACCTCTCCTATCTGTTATAAAACAACCTCCAAATATGTGTTTCTATTACATTATGTGCACTTTTGATTTGTCCTTTATTTCTCCCTGCTGTAATCCCAGAGTTTTTAACATGGAACAGTTCTTTTTCTTGTTTTATTTTGTGGAAATCAGTAAACTCTATTTTTCTGAGATTAGTCTTTAGTCTTTAAATGAATCTGAATGGATTTTGAATTTTAGATTTTAGTCTCTGTTCACATTTAAGCTATTATTTTTCTTGTGGCACTTTTGCCACAAGGTGGCGCAGAGCTTCTATTGAATGTACTTCATACCCTTAAACTCATGATGTGGACAAAGGAAAAAAGATCTCTTAATTAATCTGTTTGCTGCATGGCCCAGACAAACATGTCCATGATGAAAAGATTGACCCAGGTCTGGTGCAGCTCTCTCACAGTACTTTCACACACCGTGGTAACTTCTTAGCTGCTTACAGTTTAGGGTACAGCTTAATGTTTCTCTCAGATGTCTCTCAAGAGCCCACGGTGCAAAACAAAAAGAAATGAATAATTAATCAATAAATGATATATAGATAGGAATTGAAATGAATATTCCTCCGTGCATGTCAGGAGGCCTTCTTAGGAGAACTAGTAGCATAAGTAGCATACCTTTCTTTTTATAAGTTAGACATAGAGGAGGGTTTATATGCCTCGCTCACATCCTCTTTCCTTTGTGCCTTGCCACCTGTTTTCATCCTGCATGTAATTCAGACCAAATGAAATTGTGCAGCCCTACTGAAATATAACGAGAAAACGTAAGGTTCTGCTGTATGTGCTTTTGTACATCTATTACTTTTATAGTTTGTTTTGATAAAGCTCTCTAATTACCCCTACTTTAAGAGGCATGTAACTGCATAAGTCATTAGTAGATAAAATAGGAATGGACACATTATTTTTGTGACACACCCATTGGGAATTGTTATGGTTTCCTATATGGTTGGCCCTTATAGACTTGAAAGCAGTTTTTGAGCAGATGCAATCAACATTAAGTGATTGATCTAAGACGTTAGTCTTTGTGCATGAGCTCCATATCAATATCTATGCATGAAATGTAGGGATGGGGTCCAGCTTTTATTAAAAATGCTGCAGCCAGTTTGGTCAAACAACAGCATGGCAAGAAAAGTAGAGGAAACAGCACTTCTATGCCTTATCTTCATAATTAGAGCACACGGACATGTTTGCAACATAAAGGTAGACCTGAGTATTGTTTCGGCCTACTTGTCATGGCATTAATGAATCATTTGAAATGGATTGAACTGGAGTACACACAATCCGAAAGGACTTTTCTACATAACCATTTTTGCACCTTCACACTCGGATACTGTATGCTCTTGGCAAAAAAAAGTTTATCTTCCTCTCACAACTTACACATACAGCATTTTGTGTATTCTTTTGTTTGTTTAGTCTTTTGTTGATTCTTTTGAATTTCCTTCCTTTGTTCCTGTTTGGTGTTCCTTCCATGTAGGTTTCTTTCTCATTCATTTCTCTTACCATATCATTATTTTCGGATCTTGTTGATTTTGTGTTGAGCTTCACAAAGCTGCCTTTAACCATTTCTATTTGATTCATTGATTGTGTTTATGGACATGATTGTTATCTGTTAATGTGAGAGATCGTTTGCTCTACAATATGTATGTTCAATCTAGTATGATTGTAAAAGAAAAATGAATAAAACCAGATTTTGTTTAAGAAAATAAAGCATTATTATTATTATTATTATTATTATTATTATTATTATTCGTAGTAGTAGTAGTAATTGTACACACATCACATGAGTCCAAGAATATTATTATTACATTTGAAGACTGTGGCCTCACTTTTGTTATATTTATAGAGCTGATATAAGAAGAATATTTGTGCTGTTTTCATTCCATATGCCTTGAAATATAACAGGGTAGAAAAAGATATTTAACTTTAAAAAGTGGAAAGAAACCCTTGGGGACTTATGGAAAACAGTCAGTCATTTTCTGTACCGCTTATTCCCAGTTACGGGGTCACGGGGGAGCCGGTGCCCAGCCGGCAACTCTGAG